>NNCF01129891.1:0-25746 GCA_002313205.1 Laupala kohalensis | reverse complement strand
CCCATCCTGGCCCGGGTTTTTCTCCGTTTTTCCTTCGGGTAGAGGCGGATTTCTTATACAGGTTCTCTAGGCTTTGTCTAGGGGCGTGTTGATTGTGACAATTAATCGTGAATTTAGTGTTTTTTCAACTCTTATGATTTTTAAACACTATACTCAGAATAATCTATAGTTCGATAATAACTTGTACATGTAAATTTACAAACATATTTGCGTTAAATTACAAACATATTGACATTATATATGTATTATAACTCGCAGCTAACTTTTTATCTTATCTAGGAACTTTTGCTGAAATTTTTGAATCCGCCTCTGCCTTAGGGCCCTTGATCGGAATTGATGGGATGGTCCCTTGCTTGCTTCCGGAGAGTAAATTAGTTTATTGTCCTCCACGTGGTCATACGCAGTTTGTACTGATTTTTGACAATAAATTTATTATTATTATTATTTCTTTGTTCCTACTTCTCTCTTTCTCCCTCTCCCTCTCTGTCTCTCTTTCTCTTCACCGTCACTGGATGCACCGTCATTGGATGTGAATTCTGGACTAAGGAAGTTCGTGTGGGTGGAAGATTCCAAATACAATGAGAAACATGAGATGCACACTATCTTCTATTCTCCTTTAAAAATAACATTAAAATGACATATCTACAAACACACTCTTTGGATTCTCACCATTGGTAAACGAAAAAGTACGCGATGTGAGTGGAAATTATTTCACTGCATCTATACCAAACTTTACCGATAATGCGGATTAAACATATACTAATTACACTATGAATACAGTATATTTAAGAAAAATAAAATAGTTGGAACAGTTGATAAAATATTTTTCAAAAGTATACTTTGACCTTCAAATGAAGCGGTGTAATGAAACATTTTATCTCGTTACGATTTACCAGCGGTACTATTAGTCTTCCAAATATGGGCGCCGTTTCAAATAGACCTACGATTGGTCGAACGAAACTTACCCTGTCAAAGGGGAAGTAAGAGGAGAGAGGCGTTGCAAACCTAACAGATCCAAAACTGGTCAGAGAGTGGGACTTAGAAAAATAAATGGGCCCTTTTATGTTATCAGTAGTGTACCAATACTATGGTATCTACTCTTAGACAACGTAACACAAGATAATAAAACATCAAACTGCTGTAGTTCAATGCTGAGTTGCTACTAGGATGTTGAGCTTATCGGCTGTGTGCCTGTCTGATCGGAGCGATTAGTGTTAGTGTATCACCTAGCGCGTGTAGACGTCGGTGACGGTGTTATTCGTGTTCTTTTCTTTATCGAAATTGTTATAGTGTGGACAAAATTATTATTGCGAAGAGTTGGCTTTCAGTTGTGCTACGTATAGGGGCAGTGCCCCTGTACAGGGGCAAGCGAGCATGTCATCACGCCCCAATATGAAAAATGCTGTGGTGATTGACTATGCTGTATCCATCACTGCGGGGGACTGCGTAAGGAAAATCGCGGATGTGGTTACTGCAAGGTATGTTACGTATGCATCCCGTGTAAGAGTTGGAAGTGTATTTATTTATTTGTTTAATGAAGAAGCAGTGGAAAATGTAGTAAGCGAAGAGCATGTGGTTATTAGGGACATCAGATTTCCAGTGAGAAAGTTTGGTAACGTAGCGGTAAAGGTATTTTTGCACCCTATATCACCTAGCATACATGACGTCTTTATCCATAATATGTTATCAAGATATGGGAAAGTCGTAAGTGACATTAACGAAATGAGGTTAGGACTCGGAAATGATTTGTCTACTGTGACGCGATTTGCGTATTTAATACCGAATGTGGAAAACTGCGGTTCTCTCTAATAATAACCTCTACTATTACTGGCGCCATCTCGCCATTTTGATCTGAGTTATAGGGGCGTTAAAATTGATTGCACGATTGATACGATTGAAGTGCAAGTTACATAGTGTTAAACCGCGTTTACACTATGTATACTCGAAGTCGTGTTTACTTCGAGAAATTATACTACAATACTACCCGAACTAGAATCATCACACGACATCGACAATTAATTGTTTGGTATAATTTATAACAATTTTAATTGTTATTGTTTTTAATATTTATGTTTTACAAGACTAACGATACAAATATTTCATTGCAATTTTAATTGTTTAATGCAATTAATCTTAATAACAATTTGATTGATTATAAACATTTTTCATTGTTTATAAAATTAATTGTTTAAACATTTAAGTTGTTATAGCATTAAATTTGTTATAAAATTTAAGTTGTTACAACAATTTTAATTGTTTATTAAAATTTAATTTGTTAGAATAATTTTTATTGTTTATAACAATTTTAATTGCTACTGTAATTTAATTGTTACAGCAATTTGTATAATTTTTAATGATTTTTATTCGTCACAACAATTTAATTCTTTATAACCATTTAATAGTTTACAATACTTTTAACGTGCTATAACATTTTAGTTGTTAGTAACAAAATCATTATTTATGATAAAATCATTATTTATAAAATTATTTATAACAATTATTATAATAATTTTAATAATTTATAAAAGTTTTAACTAGTTATAACAATGTTAAATATTTTGAACTGTTTAATTATTTATAAAGATTTTATTTGTTTAAACTGATTTTAATTGTTTATAATAATTTTAATGGTTTGTAACAATTTTATGAGCTTGTTTAATTTTTTAAATAATGATAGTGAAAAGGTTAGAGCTCAAAATAATTGAACACTGTTTCCTCGTAAACGTCACATCATATGTTCCGTACAGTTTTCCAGTATGTATTTATTTGCATATTTAACGCCTTGCGAATTATACTCGCACCTATAAATATTACAAAAATTTATGAAATCACAGGGTGGGTCTCCGAGGATCGCATAGTTGCTTCAACGGGTTTCGTCAAATGTCTGAGAATATATATTCGGATTGAAACCTTCTTTGTCGATTCCAACACAAGAAACTCTAAAAAAGCGAAAAAATGCCACTATTTGTGAACATGAAAATGAATATGTTAACAGTACCATATTATAAGTTTCCATTATAAGAAAATTCATTATTCTTATTTTAATGTTTATTATAGAAACGAAGATAAATAATTTACGACATACCTTATGTTCTTTATTTATTGTTTGATGGACGAATATCATTTATTTTGTGCGTTACTGGAAAACAACATTTCAACTTCATTTTTGTTGTGATGGCCGATACTACTAGTTGGCTTCCAAAATGACAATCACTAGCTTTAATAGCAGCGTTCTGTCCCAAACTAGGATAGGACGTTTTGAAACGTCCAAAATTAGTTCTGACAAATTGCGTCTACCAAATCTAGCTTTCGTCGTATTTTTCGTTCAACTGCTGAATTCGGATTTGCGACGTAATATGTGTATGTGTTTTTGTTCCCTCCATAAACCACAAAGAAAACAAATGATCGAAACCAAACTTGAGATTTGGATTTTATTACATTACGAATAGCAAACTTTCTGGGAGGCTCATTCCAACTTCATTAACTGCCCACGTACCACTTTCGGTTTCTAAAATGTAAAATTTTTCTAAAATAAGTTAAATTTTTCTGTGTATATTACATTGTGCGTTCAGATCGCCAAACACCATTATCGTCGATCATACAATTTGTAGATGCAACAAAAAATGGGTCTCAAAAAAGAAGTGTTACAAAAGTTAATAAAAAGTCAGCAATACATTTTTATATAATGCTGTTTGGGTAAATGTTTTGAACTATTATTGAGGTATATAATTGGAGAGTTAAGTGGGTTACACTCCAAATTTTTGGTCAGATAGGTTCCATCAGTGGGAATATTATAGTTAATGAAATGATTTATTTCAATACTACAAAAACTTTCATGTACGCAATCTGGTTTTTGTGTAAATGAGGGTTAGATAAAAGACAAAGCTAAACGGTGTCAGTGAAGCAGGGCTCCGTCCTGGTCTATCCTCGATGCAGACAAGCTAGATTACAAATCATAGTTCTTATTTTATTTGATTCTATTTAAACAATTGTAATTTGTATAAATTATCTGGTGAAAGACAGGGCTTTAGAAAAGCGTGGAGAATAGATTTGTTCCATTTGATTCCTCATGTCGAGAATGGGGAAACGGAGAAAGGTAGTAATAAGAAAATACCCTATTACCTCTAAAATTAAGAAAAAGAAATAATGCATTTGTTTAATAATGAGTTTATTGGTTTAAAATAAATTTAAAAAAATTGTTTCTGTAAGGAAGTGCAAGCAATCGTGAGTCATTTAAAACATTTTTTCCTAGAGTAGTGAAAACGTAACGAAACAATTTTTTGGGGTACATTCTTATAATAGTACTGGCTGCTTCCAGGAATTATCTCTCAACGACAGAAACAACAACATCAACAACATCTCATATTATCTCTCAACAACATCAACAGGGAGAAAGCTTCTTGACTGACGAGGAGCTTCAAAGCAACGTTCAGGCCAGGGTGAAGAAAGAAGGTAGGGGAAAATGTCTGAGGTTTGAAGCTTGTAGTAGTGCGCGCCTAATTTCAACCAGACATCGCCACCATCTACTCATCTCTAGATATTTACTGTTGCGCTCAATAGGTGGTTGCAAGATCGTGTTCACCCATCTCCTATTGGCCGCTAGTGTTGGCCTCTGTTTATTACATTCTGTGATTCTGTGTGCGCTGCTATACGTAGCACTCTTGCGAATTTGCAGTAGCACTGTTGCTGTTGATATGCCGCGAATTTTTTTTGCTGTGTTCCGGGATGCTCCAGCGCATTTGGCGGCAACCCGGACATTTCTTTAATGAGATTTCCTTCCCCACCAGAAAGGTAAGTAATTCTCGTTGACTTAGCGCCACTGCCCACGTCGGCAGACGTACGTAGCTCAGTCGCTTTGCTGCGATTATTTTTGCTTATTTATTTATAAATATATTTGTTACATTTTCTTGTAGGCGACAACTCTGGTTAAAATGTCTTGGCCTGACTGGTGTGCGGGTCGCACGAAGTATGAGAGTGTGCTCAGCACATTTTTCCTCGGACGACTTCCATGGTAAGTTAAATGAAAGCGAATGTTACATGAAGTATTAAAATTTATTATCTATAATATCTAAGTAATGTATTGATGAATGAAGTCTGTGTATGAAATGATGAACATAAATATAATATAATAATATTTTATTGAACCACATAGATCATAACAATGATGTATGGCGTGTCATAGTACTAACAACAATGGCAATAATATTTGCATATAAGAATAACAATATAATAATTTTGATACATTTCATAATATTAATTTAAATTAGACTACGTAGAAATTAATATAAAATACTATTATTTTCCACTATTATGGAATATTAATATTTAATAGGCTAGGGTTATTAGATATCTATTGTAGGAATTCTATAATTTTACTTTATTTTATTAATTTATGTCAAGGTCTATATTTATGCTAAAACTGTATAAACTGTATTTTTTGTAATCAATGAATTATAACAAACATTGCTGAATTAAGTTACAGTATTTGAACTGATTTTTACAATAAGTATGTTGACTGATAATATTGTCATCTCTAGATTCTTGTTGTGTTTTCCAGATGATGTGATGATGACCTGAAGAGTGATCTCATTGATTTTCGCCAGTGGGTAAATAAATATAACAAACTTAATAATACACCTGGATAGTAATGAGAATGTACTGTAATCTTATTATGAATAAATAGAATTAAGAGCGAGTATGTATTTTCTTTGTGTACATTTCCTGTCAATTGTGTCCTGTTTTTATTTTATATTTCATATGTGTATTAAAATATTTCAGTACACAAATGTTAGTTTTTGTAGGGAAAGTATTTTCAGCTAAATTATTGTGAAATTATGAAGCATGAGATCGTGAGAGTGGGAGGTAGAGTACCTGGAAGGGTGGTGGGACAGGGGAAGGGAATCGGGAACTGCCACGCGCCCTAGTTGCCCTAGTGGCTCGGACTAGGTCGCGCCTAATAATGTTAGGAGTGCTGAAAGCTGTTAACGCAGCGTTAGTATGGGAGAGGGGAGTCTGGTTTATAGTCTGTGGTTCAGGCCCACCTTACATCATTGGCGGGAGCGTTCATTGAAGAGGAGATCGGGAAGCTCGTCCACCGATAAGACAATCTTCACGGCGATTATGTAGAAACGTTTCCATGTATTAACTAAGCATTTGGTAATTTTTTGTGTGTGTGGAGCTTTAGGACTCTCAACGGCAAGTTCATAAGAGCCCTTCATTTGGTAATAAATTCATTTCGTTTTTATTCTTTTTTATGGTTTTACGGATGGTGAAAAAACGATCCTCGCACTTCAAAATGTTAATATATAATGAAGAATCACTTATTGCCAATTTGAAACGATAGAAAAGATAGAGAAATGATAGGGAAGAGGAGGAACAGCCTGTATTATGAGACAAGAGTCCATACTCAGACATTTGTTCCATTGCTGTGAATTTTTGCCCCATTTCACGGCGGTCGAATCAAATATCACATGATTCCCAAACATCACATAGGCAGAAATAAGCACATCATTGTGAAGCTGAATCAACATTATTCAATAACTTTGTGTTGTATAACGTTTTGTAATAGAGTGTGCTGAGAAACTCTGAAAACAATAATTATTACATCAAATGAGAAAAATAGACTTAATGTCGTTTTCTCTGACCCATATGTGAATACCGAAGTGTTATTTCTGTTAAAAACAGAGATATCATAAGATGCGAAGACCATAAAGCTAATATTGAGATACACATTACAAGAAACTCACGACGAAACGGAACTTTGACCCGTGCGCATCTTTGCTCACATATTGATGCATTAGTACTTAGCCAAGAAATCAACTTTCATAAGGGATTTAAAGATGTATAACATTTATTTTTAAATTTTCAATTAAAGTCGAAATTTTTTTATAAACTTTTTAAATTTGAACGACATTTTCTTCTTTTTGTATTGAATATCAATGTTCCATTCGACATAGAAAACTATGTAATATGCTTTCATCACCCCCAAAAATGTACTCCGAAGTAAGAGAGACCTCAAGAAACATTTAATTTCTAGATCAATATGTCATGACGTATCGCTTCCAAATTTCTCTTTAAGAATTTAATTTCATAAAGCGCTGACAGCCTACCTTTCCTTCTTCCATGGACTCCCTGCTATATCTATCACTGATCGCCCCCATTAATTTGTTACACGGACGTTCCACCCTCCACTAAACGCATATACATCAATCCTGGCGTCAGCGATCGTGGCTGGGGAATAGATGGGCCCCGGAGAATAGGATAGCGATGCGGTTTTAGGGGTTGCAGGGTCACCTCTTAAGTAATCGAAAGGCTATTCAACGCATGTCCCATTCAATAGAGGCGCGTTGCCCCTCCGGTCACGAAATCGACGCCATTTGCTTTTTGAGGAATTCAACAAGTAATGCGTTTCAATAAGTTCTTAGGGTAAGACGTTATACGATGAGGGCGGGCAAGATTAGATTCAAGGAGAGATGACGTGCGTTTTTTATCAAAACATAACATTCTCTCTGACGATCAACACGGTTGTCGGAAATCCTTTTCTACCACCAGCGCTATATTTTCTTTCATAAATGATGTTACCACTTTTCTTGACCATGGAGAAAATCCTCAGGGTGTTTTTCTTGTTTTATCTAAAGCATTCGATGTCATTGATCACGAAATTCTCCTTTCAAAATTACAATCTTTTGGCATTCTTGGACTTGCGCACCAATGGTTAACTTTCTATTTAAAAGAGATATCTTCTTCTTAAAAAGCACTACAACGATTTATCTCATCGTTTTGGCTTCCTCCACAATAGCTTTCCCCCATTTCCTATCTTGCACTTTCACTGTCCAATTTTTAATATTCAATTTCTTTAACGTTCCATGATCCGATACTCATTTTCCATTTCCGTAGCTTCAGTCGTCTTGTTGCTTACTTTTCCGAGGCTTATTGTGGGGGCGTTTTGCATTTTACATTTTTTTAAAGGTGATGGGGAGCTGACCCAACACCCAACCCTACTCTTTTACCCGGGCTTGGGACAGGCAACAGCACTGTGAAGCTACTCAATCCACCCCACAGTACTGCTGGCAGAGTTAAAAGAGATATCAACAGATCGAAATATCATATACTAAAAATAAAGTACTTCAGCATTGCCATTCAGAAACAAAATCACTTACTCGCGAAGTCTCCAAGGTTCAATTCTCGGCCCTATACTCTTTTTGTTGTATTTAAACGACATGTCATCCTCCACATCAGATTGCAAAATGGTTCATTTTGCTGATGACACTAATTTACAATGTATTTTTTTTTTCGTGGGGCTTTAGGGCTCGTCAACATCAAAGGTCATTAGAGCCCATATTTACAATGTAAACACGCCAACGCTCAAAACGTTTTGTCTAACCTCTCGGCTTGGTTTTATGCACATAGTCTCATTGTAAACACTGACAAAACAGTGTCTACATCATTTCACAATAGTATCACAAAATCTTTACCCCAGGTTTCTCTTTCTTTAAACGGAATACAATTAAAAACTTTTACTAATACAAAGTTCTTAGGTCTCCATATTCAAGACAACCTCTAATGGATATGTTTACATCCATTTACGATACGACATTACCTTCTGGGGAACTTTCAGAATTCTAAAGAGAATTGTTTGGATGATTTGTAAATCTCACCCGCGGAATTCTTGTAACCCTTTATTTAAGAAATTAAATATTTTTACACTTCCCTGCATTTATATTTATGAAACGGTCATGTTTGTTAAGACCGAATTACTGATGCGCCACCCTTGTTCATTTAAAACAGTCTTGTTCACGAACACAATAATAGCAATAGGAATAATATCATCGTCAATCGCTCTTTGCCAAAAACGGCCACATCATTCGGTTATTGTTCTATATAATTCCCGACCCCAAAAATGTAAAACACATTATTATATTGAATCTCTGCAAATCCGCGGTTAAAAGTTACCTGCTGTACCAATGCTTCTACAACCTAAAATAATGTATTAATTTTAATAATAATAATAAATTTAATAATAATAAATTTATTGTCAAAAAACAGTACAAACTGCGTATGACCACGTGGAGGGAAAAAAAAACTAATTTACTCTCCGGAAGCAAGCAAGGGACCATCCCATCAATTCCGATCAAGGGCCCTAAGGCAGAGGCGGATTCAAAAAATTCAGCAAAAATTCCTAGATAAGATAAAAAGTTAGCTGCGAGTTATAATACTAATAGAATGTCAATATGTTTGTAATTTTAAGCAAAAAATTACATGTAAGTTATTATCGAACTATAGATTATTCTGAGTATAGTGCTTAAAAATTGAAATAACACTAAATTCACGATTTATTGTTACAATAGACCCGCCCCTAGACAAAGCCTAGAGAACCTGTATGATAAATCCGCCTCTACCCGAAGGAAAACCGGAGAAAAACCCGGGCCAGGATGGGGCTACAGAATTTATGTACACAAACGTGCCAATGTTGAGTACACATAAAACTAAATTAATATGAGCCATAAGACAACACAATCATGCAAGAAAATAGTTTTTGAAATTGTTATAAGTTGTTTAAAAAGTACTACAGCAATGGCGTGATAAAGCACAAGACGAATTTAACTTTTGTTAAAATCAATAAATTCTTTTACAGTGTAGAAGCACTGGTGCAGGAGGTAGTTTTTAACCGCGGATTTGAAGATATTCAATTTCATAATATCTTTTATATTCTTGGGCAGGGAATTATATAGAACGATTCCCGAATGGTATGGTCCCTTTTGGCAAAGAGTGGTTGACACTCTAGGGCGATGAATATTACTACTATTGCGTGTATAGTGTTCGTGAACGAGACTGTTTCGTATAAAGCAAGGGTGGTGCTTCAGTAATTCGGTCTTAACAAACACGACCGTTTCATAAATATAAATGCAGGGAAGTGTTAAGATATTTAATTCCTTGAATAAAGGTTTACAAGAGTTTCGGGGGTGAGATTTACAAATTATCCGAACTATCCTCTTCTGAATTCTGAAAGTTTGAATACTCTGACCGGAATTACCCCAGAAGGTAATGCCGTAACGTAAATGGGAGTAAACGTTTGCAAAATATACGCAACGGGAAATACGTGGACTAACTGCGTTAACTAAGATTCGGAATGCGTAACACAATTTGCTTAATTGGGAATTAAGATTGTCAATGTGACAATTCCATTTGAGGTTGTCTTGAATACGGAGACCTAAGAATTTTGTATTTGTAACAGTTTTTAATTGTGTTCCGTTTAAAGAAAGTATTAGTCCGTTTAAAGAAAGTAATAAAACTTAGTCGTCTTGTACTTTATCACGCCATTGCTTTATTACTTAAAAATATCTTATAACAATTTCAAAACTATTTTCCTGCGTGCTTGTTTTGTGTATTATTATTCATATAAGTTTAGTTTTATATGTACTCAACCTTGGCACGGTTGTGAACATTAATTTTGTAATCCCATCCTTGTCCGGATTTTTCTCCGGTTTTCCTTCGGGTAGAGGCGGAATTTTTATACAGACTCGCTAGGCTCTTGCCTAGGGGCGACATCTATTGAAATAATAAATCTCGAATTCAGTGTAATTTATTAGTTACGATTTATCATCAATACTTTGCGAATAATCTATAGTTTGCTTATAATACGTATTTGTGGAATTACTTTGTGCTTCATTAAATACAAATTCATTGGTTTTCTGCTAATATTATAACACGAATCGAACTATTTTTTATTTCTCGGAGTGTGTTGAAATGTTAAATCCTCTCTGTCTTAGGAACTTAGATCGGAATTGATGGGATGGTCCCTTGCTTGCTTCCGGAGAGTAAATTAGTTTGTTGTCCTCCACGTAGTCATACGCAGTTTGTAACTTTTTTTTGACAATAAAGTTTATAAAGGTGGCAAGTTCGGAAATACAGCACTTAATTAGCCCAAATGTAGCACATCAAATTTACATAATTAGATTTTGTCAAATGAAAATATTAGGGTAGCTTGCCAGCAATATTCTTTTTGGCAGTATGAATATCTTTTATTTAAAAACTAATTTTTTAAAGAATTACAAGAGCGGCAAAATCGGCGATAGAGCATTTTATTAGCATCAGTCTTGCACTATAACTTGGTATAGTTACATTTCAACGAATGGATATTGTAGGGTTGTTTGCTGTAATTTTCCTTTCTTGGTGGTGTGCATTATTGTATTAAAATATGGAATTTTGTCTCAAGAACAAAATTGTGAATACAGCACATAATCAATATCATATTAGCACTTGATTACAAGCTACTTAAAAATGTATTCTGTCATTGGTTGTCTGCTGGCTTTATTAAGTTAGACGAATACAGAATAAGTGGAAAACGAAGAGAGCGGGCAAATTCGGGAACAGAGGTTAATCATCCAATTAACACTAATTAACGTATATGTTGAAAATATATTCTGCCATTTGTCTGCCAGCTTAATGGACGTTATCTTTACGCTTCATTGAATCGGAGCAACATTTGTTCTATCGTTTAAATTTCATGAACGTTGTGTGAAGTGTTACTGCATAAAAACGAGCGGGTAAGAATAATTTATGTGTGAGATGTGAATATAAAATTGTCATTAAGTAAGACATTTTTCATTTTTCTTTTTTGTATCTTGTTTTGGGATGGGTAGTCTTAAAATAAATCCCCCTTTTTTATTATATTATAGATTGAATTCATGGTGAATTAGAAGGACAGCTTAAATTCTATACTGTCGTCACTTAATATTCTTACAGTGTATAGTATTCTTACATGTAAGAAGACATGAATATGTTAACCTAGTCTCAGAAAAAATTACACATAACAGTTGTTTCAACAATGTAATAATTGAAAAGCATTGAACTTTGTGAACATAGAATCAAAAACGTTTTATCTAGCAATGTAAGTAAAATTAGGTTTGTTATGGGAAGTATAAAATTTGCAAATTGATTTTTTATTATAATTTGTTCACTTGATGCTAATTTCAGGAATACAATTGCTTCTCTTTAAACAATAGACTCTAGTATTACGACGTTAGAAGTAGAGACTGGCATAGAGTAAGAATAATAATTGAATAAAGAATATCTTTTAATCCATCCATTTTACTGGAGAAATATTTGTTTTGTTTCTTCTGTAGCAACATTTCTTCAACCACGATAAAGGATCAATCATTCCTGTGTCGGAAATCAATTGTGACATAGCGTGAAATAGTATCAAAGGTTTCTTACTCCTTATTTTGAGCTTTCCTTTACTGCAATTGCTTGGTTCTTATAATTTTTTTTACCGTCGATTAGCATAATGATGCATGGAGAGTCGTATTAAAAATAATCACTCACCAAAGAGACACCAAAATTTCGGTGTTTTACATTTTAAAATGTGCGTCTTCGGTGTTCCCATCGCTGAAGGCCTGACATTCTTGGCCCGAAATTCGTCGCTAGTCTCCTCGGGTGCATTTTTCGCCGAGAATGAATTTTTCCCGCAATAAATGTAATTTAAAGATTCTCTCATTTTCGATTTAACATGTCGTTTGTGGATTTTGCTACTGAAATATCCGTTGTCCTCGATCTGGATCGAACCTGTTCACGGGCGGTTTGAAGACCGCTACGGCAACCGCAAAGCCATGAGCGCTGACAGGTAAAGATTACGTCTTAGCGACGTTTTTGGAATAATTTAAGGAATTGATTATAGTACACATATGCTCAATAATAGTTCCATTACAATTGTTGAATAAAAACTCGTTGATTATTCTTTAGATTTTATAACAAGTAGACATGTTGTTCAGTTTTGGGAAGAGAAGAAATTTTAAATACATCAGTGCCTTTGGGTCCTTAGATTGGAATTGCATCACGAGTGTATTGCATTATGCTGATAAGCATTTTGTAACTGCATTTTCAACATTTATTTATTTATTTGAGAAACAGTTTTTTATAACCCATGTGGCAAAATACATATTGTGACTGAATTATTTATCTATTTGTTAATTATTTCTGCAATGGGTACTCGCTTAAGAGTGTTGCGACAATATAAATTTCCCTGGACACTCACACCATTCAGTACGCCACTATTCCAGCTGATTTCTGTATAAATTTTGGACTTTACGAGTTGAGTGTCTCTTCCCAATAAAATTAATAGTTAGTTAAAATTACAAAGATAAATATTATAAAGGCACGAGTAGGAGTTTTCAAGTAGTCTCAAAAAGGGTATAATAATATAGTAATAAAGAAACCTGGGAATCTATAAAGAATATATGTAATTGGTCACGTAATGTAGAAACCAAAAGGAACGGTGGAAATCATATTTTCATACCTTATCACCGATGAAAGTATTCCCTTCTTTTCTAAAATCTTGAACACAGAGATAAGTGCGAATATTGTTCAAGAGATCTGAGTGAAATTTGACTGCAACAAAATCTCGTCGATTAAGCAGTACGGAGCAGAAAAAAATCTCATCCATATTTTAATGACATAGATTCCATGCACATCGAAATCTTGCTCAACATACAGCTGATAGGCTTATTACGTTCCCCTTCTTTTCCACCTCTCTCCCCATTCGCTAGGTCCAATTAGTAAATGATCGTACGAAAATAGTTCAATACCTTTTTAACACACACACTTAGTTGGCCTATCATACTTAGAGCGCCGTAAACAAGGTACTTTAAGATACTTTATGAATACATAAACAAGAGAATATTTATAAGAGCCAAAAATGACAAATGTTTCCGGGCTTAACTTCTCAATTTTAATTTACTTTGTATTAAGAAATGTTCTTCGTATATAATTGGAGGACCCTACAAGAAACCCATTTCTTGGGGTCTTGGGCAAACTGCCTCCACTGCATCCTCCCCCCGCCCGTCACTTCGATATTGAACGACGAATTTCGGGCTGGACGAAATTTCAGTTTTTTGCGCAGTCTAATTTTTGGGGCCGGCCCAATATTTCGGGTTGCGAAAAAACCTGTAATTTAGGGTCAAACATTGCAGACTCTTTCGCCATGGGTATCCTGCTTGATAATAATGAGCTATTTTTAACTGCAGTTAAAATAGTTGTTAAAAACTGCAGTCAACGCTTTTTCTGAGAGATTTATTCAATTTACCAATCTGTTTATGCTCTTAGGAAATTTCCTAATTTGATCAGTGTCTTCTTGTTGATCGCAGGAAGACTCTTAGTTATTAATCATTATTACACAGGTTCAATCAATAATATTAATTATACTTTATTATGGTTTGTATTTATTTTTTTCAGGAAAAAAACTTATATTTGCTTGATTACAAACCTTCATCGCACATATATTTTATTATCATTTATGTTATTTGTGCATAATATTTATTTCATTCGGTATTGCATTCCTGAAATAAATTCTAAAGAACCAACAATATAATTTACATATATTTCAGACCGACCTGAAGAGATAGCCAACCCAAAGATATTTCGGGCTCGGCCCAAAGTATTTAGGGTTTGGCCCAAAGTCATTCGGGTCGGTTTAAAGTTATTTCGGGCCGAGACCAACAATAAAGGGTTCGACCTAAAACATATTTCAGATCCTTTTGTTTTTTCGGTGTTTACCGAAATTTTCAGTGTTGACACCGAATTTTCGGTTTCAGCACCATATAGTTGCGTGTCTGCGGTGCAAAAATGAATATTCTATTATCTTGGGAAAGGGGAAGTTCGAAAAAAATGATAGATTGGGGACATTCAATAAATGTGCTAGACGCCGCGGGGTCAGGAGAATTGAATTCGCTTGAAGGAGAAACAGTACCTAAAAATTCATCTGTACCTGTCTCAGGATTTGGGAGCAACGTAATGCTGATTCGAACCTTCTCAGGGGATGATGAATTATCCATAGAAATATTTTTGGACAGAGTACGCATTATTTGTCACTTTAATGCGTGGAGCGAGCAGCAGACCTTAGCAGCTGCTAGGTTGCAATTGGGAGGTACAGCTGCGAATTTTTTGGAATGCCATCCGCATTTATGGGATAATTATGAGATATTTAGTTCAGGTTTAAAAAAATAGATTTTTACTAAAAACATCGAGGAAAATCTGGAAAAGTTATTTTCAAGTTGTATACAGAGGCCGAACGAAGCTGTAACGGAATTTTTGACTCTTTTAAGGGGGGTATGTAGAAAATTGTTAATAACATACGTTACTCTGTGTAAGGAAACAACAGAGGAAATCTTTGAAGAAAGACTGTTGGCACAATTTTTGGCGGGGTTAAAACCAGAATTGGGTCGGTTTGTGACAGTGACAAAGAATATGATTCAGGCGGAATCATTCACGCTGGCTGAAGAGCAAATTTTAAAAAGTTATTCGACATGCGATATAGAATCAAGTTGCGTAACATTGATGCACTCAGCAAAACCACCGCCGCTGCCCGTAAGTACACCACCACCGTTTCCACGCAACCTTAGCAGGACGATAATTGTGACGGGAGGCACGCGCTGTTACGTAGGAAACCGCCGCGTTGTTACAAATGTAATTTGGTAGGTCATTTCGCGAACAGCTGTCACCAACCCCCGCAAGGTTGTTTTATTTGTGGAAAGGATCATAGGGTACGTGATTGTCCCTTCAAACTATGCATTCTTTGCGGGGGAGGCCACTTACCCGTTCACTGACAAAAATACGGGGAGAAGCCGGTTGTTGAGCGAAGCGAGCAATGATACTAGCAGTACTACCGGAATCCGGGTTAAAATTAGAAGTGAAAATATGGGGACCAAAGTGTGAGTTTTTGGTAGAAACGGGTGCAGCGGTAACAATTATTAACGCTGATAAAATTCCACTAGGGAAATACCCACTAAAAGAGTATACGGAGAAAATCACAAATGCGTCAGGGCACTCTTTGAAAAATTACGGGCAGAGTTAGAAATTGACGAAAGAAAATATGAACATGATGTATTAGTTATAGAGTTGGGTTCCACACAGTACGATGGCATAATGAGGCTTGATTTCTTCGCCAAATTTAATGGTTTGGCAGCAAATGGATTATCTTATCCGAAGGTCACACGGTACTCTTGTATTCGTCTAAACCTAGGAGTAGTTTAAATTTATTAAATAATAATGAGGTAATAATCCACAACAAAACTAAAATCAGTAAAGCGGTGGATTTGTTAGGAGAATTAGATCAGGAACTTGTCGAAATATTGCAACCACCACTGACCCATAGTATTAGTAGGTCAGCTAGCGAAAGGCAGGATAGACCAGATAATAGTTGCGAAGTGTTGGACGCTGTGAGTGAAAAAGAAATTGAGAAATTAGTAAAGCCATTAGAGCCACAGAGTAGGATGTATTCAATGTGCGATAAGATAGAAGAGCTGGAAGTACAAAAAATGGGTCACGGAACTGACAACTGTTAGAATAGTGTGAATGTACAGTATGAAATGAACTAATATATAAATTCAGGTGTAAATAGTGTAACTGGGGCAGAAGTTTCAGTAGTGAGTTGCCGTGAGGGCATGCCAAATACAATGGACACCGGAAGGTCGGGTATTCGTATAGGAGATGAAATAGAGTGAGTTATCGGTTGCCTAGGTGGCATAGTGAGCACGAAGATCGGTGAAAATTCGCGTATTTGTATTAAAGAGGAATATGTGGAGAATTAAAAAATAATAATAGTGAAGGAAACTAGGAAGTATTGGGTCAATATCGCAATTGATCTTGTTTAGCAGAGTTCAGTATAGTTGATGGAAGAGGGAGAAACGTTCCTGACAGGGAATAAAAATACGCACAATGTTTTCCAGGTTAAATGACCTTCACTCTTCGAGATTTGAAACACGGTTAATGACACTTGATGACAAATAGAGACTCCAATAAGCCTGTCTGAGTTGAACGTTGGCATTTTTTGAACTATCTGTGAACTTTTAACATCGATAATATTCATAAGACACTTTTTTTTACTTAAAACTCTGGGCCAACTTCAACAAAAGCAGCACTGCTAACGTAAATATTGACTATTGAAAAACACTTAGGTGTTGTGAAGTGAGGTCTATTTCGTTTATTTCATGTTTTTTCTTTGTTCAGAATAATTTTCACTCTCGGAATTTCATTTTTTCTACTGAAAATCGCAATCTGATATTTCGTGAGGAATCATCTCTTTTTTTGAGAACTGTTGAAAAATTTCAAATGTAGATATTGTTCTTACGTACGGAATGTTAGAAGAATGCAAAAATAACAGAATGGATCAATTTGGAGTAAATCAAACTGAATACTGAAGCTCGGACAGAGAATGTTCGTTGTTTTTTTTTGACTCACGTCTTTAGAAGACGACATTTTACAGGTGATACGATGTAAAGAATTCGCAATATAAATAAACAATAATAATATGATTATAACATTTTAATAAAGAACATCGAGGATTACACTAAGTTTCTTGAAAACATTGAATTTCACACTTTCAGATGTCTATTAGAAATTTATTACTTATGGTAGTAAGTTGCTTGATTGAATGTCGATTGCATAAAAACCTAAGCGTTGTCCTATTAAAAAATATAATTAATGTTATCAACCATTCATCTCAAAAATTCCAATTTTCAAATAGACAATTCCACGCCAAACGGACCAGGGTTGTATGGACTGGTATGAAAAACTTTAAAAAAATAATTTTATCGCATTTTATGTCTAACTTTTAACTTTTTCTCGCCCAAATGTTAAGCGCTCAGGATGTGGACTACGAGTTTTCCCAGCCTTTTACATTTTTAATCACTTTTTACTAAATATTTATCAGTGTTTATTTTATCGTCTAGCGAACGCAAATTTATCTTCCCTAAATTTTCCAAATAAAATAAGCTGACAAAATATTTTTTTCCGAGTAATCCAATTATACCTATAATATTTGGTCGCATACTTTTATTGGAAGTATTTTTAAACATTTCAAAACACATAAGTAACTTTTTTTCTATTTAGATTCAAAAATCGTTTTATTTACTTTTTAGAAAAAATATGACTGCATCGACAGTTGTCGAGTCGAACTAAAAATAAGAAATTGAACATGTCACTTAATAATTAGTTTTTTTCCCGCCGTATTAAGACTGTAAACAAAAAAAATTAACAACAAAATTGTACGCCTTCAATACATTTTTGTTTCATATTCACTTTGGGAGCGCTTTTATATTATCTTACTCTTCAGAAAAGTTGATGTTTTGGACACAGGTGGTACTAATACTGCTTTTTCCATAACTTACAACGTACTTTCTTTATTATAGGGGTAGTTTGTGTTTCTATATTATTCTCCGAGGTATGAGAGTTAGGGATTATGTGGTCTAGACATTAGGGGTGGCTCCAGTAAGAGTTCTCAGGAGGGGGAGTATTCAAAAACGGCATTTGATTAAATAGAACCTGTTACATGGGAGGTATTAAAATGATTACATTTGCACATGGATTGAATATTATCTATTCTCCTTAATTTTGATGATGCTATAATGAAGAATGTAAATATACTTCAATTAATGGTGAATTAAACAGTGTAAAAAAGAAGTTACGATTTACTGAACTGTTTTGTAAAATTCATCCTCCTTTCTCTACAATAAGAAGAAAAACAAAATAATTTATTGAAATTTTTTGAGTGTCCTTCATCCATCTTAGAGTGCTCAAACTTAAATACTTGTACATCAGAAAAAAACAGAATAGAATTTTAGTAATCTCTGATTATTGATTACACTCATTTGTTACTAAACAATGAAGTATTTCTAAAGTCTTCAATCTCTGCGTCAAATAAATCGTTTAAATAATTCTGAATAGAAATGCCTGAAATAGAATTGTCAATCAAATAATTTTTATTTTACTCTTTAACCATAAAAATAGATATTAAAAAATCAATTTGCCCGTTCTACTCTTCGCAAAACGTTTAATAACATCGTCTGAAATAACTCGGTTCAGTTAATCAGTTGTTACAGAGTCCTGAATAATACATTTTGTCGATGATTCCAGGAATTATTCTTTTAATAGGAGGCAAATTCAATATTACTTTGGAAGCTATTCGAAAATAATCATTTAGAGGTTTTTTACATGAGGGCGTTTATTTTCATTTTGAAACGCATGAAAGGGAAGGTTCAAATTAACAAGTTTCCTTGAAGAAACTTTCAGACCATCAATTTTGCTAGTGTACTGTCCCTATGCAACGAGTAAACAACCAGACGTGTTCAAATGAGCTCTCGCAACTAAGAGCGGAAAGTGTTGAAAGTGCATAAAATCTGTAATACCGTGTATGTGGGAAGGAAGCTGATAGTGTATTGAGGAAGTGAGTGAAAAATATTTGAAATCGGTTTAGCGGGGCCGAAGATATGCTGATTTGAAAAATGTATACGAGCATGGCGACAATGGCTGCATGATAGAAGGTGATATTACGCATGTGGGCGGATTAACCCGTGCCAGGCGGTGACTAAGTGGTAAGTACAGTACCCAAATATAAATACCAGTGGCTTGTACGGCTAGTGGCAATAGAGCACTAGATATATAAGTAATTCAGAACAGTAAACATTGCGTAAAAGAAACAGCCCTTTGAACGCTGTCAACAACCAAGGAGCGCATACGTGGCAAAGGTGTTGCAAAGAGTGGACTTGCCCTACACGGTGAGACGGTTCAGGAGTCAACTCTTGTGGAACTGAATTCATTAGGATTCGGATCGAGACCTGATCCCTACCTAGAAAGAACCGGATCGGGACACGAAAACCAATAGTTGCCAAGGGGATAACTTTCGACCTTCATGACATATCGCTACTGAATAACGACTGAAGGTATCAGTAGCCATTACTCTTGCCAATGAGTCAATGAACGAATCTACGGACCCGTTCAGTACAAAGGGTGGCAGCGGTGTATCCGGAGGAAAGAATTCGAGGTTAACGACCATACAGCGGGGTACGGAGGCTGGGGCAGCCCCGACCGAGTTGCCGTGGACAGATACGTCGGGACATAAGTGTATCACGCACAGCGTGCTCCTCTACGGAGAAGAATCAACTTCTGGAGTCGATTCAGTTACGGCCGTTTGTAGACCGTGTATCTACGATCTGGATCGGCCAACGGGAACCGAAGAATCGGATCTCAGATAGGGAGTCGGTTCTCCTGACTCACGGCCTGCGTGCAACGGAACCGGTTCAGTGAACCGGATCCAACGTACGGCCCCGAGGGAAAGAACGATTCAGAGGACGGTTCTTGACTAGTTAGAGAGTCGATTTCTCGCACGCTAACGAGACGGATACGACGAGACGTATAGCCGACCATCCTGCGCTACGAGTTGATTCCATCGTGTATCGATTGACAGGTCACATAGTATGTACCTAGGTGGTGTATCGGGTCAGACGTATCCCCGAGCACTCAAGCAGACGTCAGGTCTCCGGCACCGTTTGACAGATATGTTCCCGCCACGAGCACAACCTGGAGACACGGTTCCCACGGCAAGAAATCCGGTTCAGGAGTCTACTCAGGAACCGGTTCGGGAACCGGACATAACATCAGGCATACCTAGCGCACCGTGCGGGCGATCAGGATCGGGTGACGACATGAAGCAAAAACCACCATTCAACGACTGTCCGATAAGGAGAACGATTCCGAATAACAACACGAGAGATAGGATGGATAACAAGGATGTCAGGCAGGACAGTACGTCAAACGGATCGAGTAGCGATACCAGAGAGTATACGTCTACGAAGTGCATTGATGACAGAATATCATCAGGTACGCGAAAGAAGGAGGGGAGGAAGGACTCAGAAACTATGGGGGAGGTATATGTAGCGGTAAACGATGCATTAGACAACAAAAATTTCTCACGGGTACAAAAGGGAACTCTCCGGAAATTGAAACAATATATCTGGCACCTATGGCAGGGTTATATGGGTATGAAAGAGGAACTAGTGACAGTGCGACAGCGTTCCGAAGAGGTGGAGCGGGTGCGCCACCATGATGCACCATCACAAGATGAGCTAAGAACACTTCAGGAAAGAATAGTATCTACTATTGATGAGCGATGGAATATGCTCAAGGAGCATGTACAAAGGTACCATGAGAGATTCGAAACCCACTATACGACTCAGATGAATGCATTAGTTCAACAATTGAGGGCAAGAGGGGACGGGTCAAATGTTGTTGATAGGGTGGAGGTGATAATTACATATAAATATATACCAATTATAGAGGATAAAATGTCATGATAAAATGACATGCAAATGTCCACATGGCACGGTGCAGGGAGTAAGTATTATCACACAGTATGCCGGGGAGAATGAGGAGGAGGGGGTGGTAAATGGTGGGCAGGGAACATATGCCCAGGTAGTGAGCAGACGAAAACGTAAAAAACATTGCGTGGTTCGGAAGAAAAATGATAAAGAGGAATTTGATTTGGTACAGAGTGAAACAGATCATAGATTCAGAGAAGATATTACCAAATGTCGGGGAACACGTATGGGGCATGTACTCGTGGAGTTGGGTGATCAAGAGTCGTCTGAAACACTACGAGACGAGATCCAGGGATCAACGCAACTAACAGAGGTGCAAATACGGAAACAACATCCGAAGCTACTTGTGTTTTATGTGCCAGAGATGACGGACCAACAGTTTTTAGCGACGATACAGGGGAAACCCACGAGACAGACAGGAACATACGTGTCATTAAGAATCTCGGACATGAAACATAGAGACGAAAGAACTGGGTGGTAGAAATGGATAAAGATTGGTATAATGAAGTACTGACACGTGGACGAATGTATACTCTATATGAGTCAAATGAGGTAAAAGAATATCTATAACCCATTCGCTGTTGTAGGTGTATGCGATATCGACATGTGGCACGGGTGTGTCGCAAGACCAAGGAGGTGTGTGGATATTGTGGAGAAACCAACCATTCTTTTAAAGACTGTCCATGGTAAACTGAAGAGGGGGTATGCATTAATTGTCGACGACGGGGACACCAATTCCGACGTAGTGTGAACAGTAACTTCTGTCCAGAATGTATTCGAGTGAAAGAGCAAATACGCAAAGCAACGGATTATGCGACTTAACATAATACAACACAATCTTAATCGTGGGCAAATAGGAACAAATGAGGCGATAAAATATATTGCGGAAAGAGCGATAGATGTATGTTTGCTACAGGAACCCTACATGAAACACGGCGACCGTGGAATTTGCCGTTAAGGATGAGATGTGTATATGTTACGGCAGGAATGTCAAAGATATTGGTATGTGACCCTGCCCTCGAGGTACTCGAGTACAAACAGTACACGACGAAATATCTCCAAGCGGTGTTGATAGGGAAAGAGGGGGCCTCGATGTTGCTGATTAATGTCTACATGTCACGAGGAGTGAAACAAAAGGGAGTATATGAGTGCATCAGTGAAATTCTGGAAATGCATAAACGCCGAGATATTTATTTATGTGGTGATTTTAATGGCCGATCTCAGTTGTGGGGGGATCGAATCACAAATAGACTCTGTCGTAAAATTGAGGAAATCATTATGACGCATGGGATGACAATAATCAATACATATGGGCAGACTACCTATGCTACGGACAATGGGACATCCATCATCGACCTTACGACAAGGACAACTATTGCGACTGGCTGGAAGGTGTCTGATCGGATACACAGTGACCATAAGACGATTGAATATGTCATCGAAACAATACAGGAGACAAGTCTGACACAAGCTACGGGGTGACATGGTACCTTATGAGCATCAAGAGGGGAGGGCGAATATCGAGGATCGTATTAAGGCGTTACAGGAAGATATGATACAGTATGTCCATCCCTATTGTCGGAAAACACGTGCGGGTCGGCAGAGAGTACATCCATGGTGGGGTGTTGAGCTGACCTAGTTAAAGCGAAATGTGGGGAAACTGCGCCGGTACTACCAAAGACGGCGACTAACCGCGGACGAGAGGATACGGGCACGTGCGGCAAATGTCCAAGAATTGCGGAAGTATCACAAAACCATACGACGACGAAAACATGAATTTTGGATGGAATACTTAGAGCAGTCTTTAGCTAAATCCATAAGGGGGTTACCATATGTATTAGGGAGAGAGAAACAGGAAGCCAAGTCTGTGTGGATGAGCTTACGGCAGCAGCTAGAATACATGACAGAATGATGAGACACGGGGAAAGTACTGTTGCGTGATCTCTTGGGGAGTGTCCCAAGGCAGTACACAACCCAATCAGAGGGTGTAAAGAGAGTTGAGGAGGTGGAATATGGCACAGTGTTACCAGAAACAGCGATCCGCAGGATGGTGAATGCGATTAAGCCGGGCAAGAGTCCTGCAAATGATCACATAACCGGAAACGTGCTCAAAAATCTCTGGGGCTGATACTCTGGAGAGATAAAAAAATCATAAACATGTGTCTTGCAACAGGATATTTCCCTCGCATTTGGAAAAAAGGAGATTAAAAATTTTTCCTTAAACCAGAGAATCGTGATGTCCAACAGCCCATCTCGTATAGGCCAATTACACTCTTACCGATGCTTGGTAATATATTGGATAAGTATATGTCAGAGACGATACGCCAGGAGATAGGGCAGCAACTGCATCAGTCACAATATGGCTTTACCAAGGGGAAGGGAACGGACGATGCTTTTCGAGCAGTTCTCCATATGGTGAAAACAACACAAACCATATACAAAATGTTGTTGTTTGTGGATTCCAGGGGACCTTCGATAGTGTTCGTTGGGAGGTGGTGCAAGAACAACTGGGGAAATTGGGGTGACAGAAAACATGAGAACATTAATGGCAACATATTTATCAGAGAGATATGTAACATTGCAAATGGGACCAGAAACGATATATGGAAAGTTAAATATGGGTTGCCCACAAGGCAGTCATGTGGGGCCTCTCTTATGGAACAGTGCTCAACAGTGTGCTTCAGGACTCGGAAGAGGCACAGTATCTGTTTGTGGCGTATGCAGACGACCTTGTCATACTAGTACATGCAAGTAGTCGCGCTGCACTGGAGACAGTGGGGGGAAAATTGCATGACTTCATGGAAATGGATAGGAAAGAGAACTTAACAATGTCACTGACTAAAACAGAGAGGCTGGTAATAGGGCTCAAGCAAGGTGGACGAAGTCGCCGTGACGCGATAATACATGCAGGAGACGACAGGCTCAAAATACTGCGGCGGGTGAAATATCCTGGTCTCATCTTCGTCGAAAAAATGATGCTCACAGACTATATGGCATATACAGGAAAGAAACTAAAGAAAACAGTGCCCAGTCTCCATCGCGTAAGACTAAATTGCTATACGTCACCATGTAGAATATTACGTACCTTGTATCTTCGGGTATTATTACCTATTATAACATATGGGTGTGTGGCATGGCATGAACGGACCAAAAAGGAATATATCGAACAGCAGTTAACAAATTGTCAACGTAGTTGCCTCCAACTCTGGTATGGTGGATATAAGGCGGTATCGACACGAGCGATGTTAGTCATAATGGGGTTGCTGCCTATAGATTTATGTATAGACCGAGTGGTATTGCGGTACACAATGAGGAGAGAAAATAAGATACAAATAGATCATCGACAGATCACAATAACGGATAAAGGATGGAAAAGGTTGGTAGATAGGGAATTGTGGGGATGTTGGCAGAGGCGATGGGAAATAAGTGCTGTGGGGATGGATCCGCGTGAATTCATACCAGACGTTAGGTATGATTACAGAATAAACGGTGGTTCAAGCCAACCAAACCAGTGATCGAGATACTAACAGGACATGCCCATATTGGAGCCTTTTTGAAGAAGAGGGGTATATTGGATGAGGATATGTGTCTGTGCGGAGTTGGCGTTGAGACAAGACAACATGTTTTATTTGAATGTACATTAAATAATCCAGAAAGGAAGGATTGTTATAATGAGCTAAAGCAACAAGACGTGTATACCTGGACCATGCCACACAAATTGATTGCAACACGCGACTTGTATAATGAATTTGAAAATTATGTCATAGGATTGGTTTTAATACGAAAAGAGCTAGAGGCAGAAATCGTTCCTGCCTCCACGCGGCGGGGACGGTAACGGACCAAGCATGAACTTGGTCGGGCAATAGCAATGGCCGAAGCAAGACAAAAATTCAACCAGAGTATTCTAAATCCAGTTAATAACACACTTGTCAAGATACTGGTATACCAAGAAATAATAAAAAAGAAAAAAGAGTACTTTAAATGAAATCTCAAACTGGTTCAAATTATTTTCCAAGTTAGCAAAAAATAGATGTAGAAGATTAAGCAAAATCGTGCATTTGATTCCTTCAATTACAACACAAATGACCCTTCTGCTAATCTTCTGAAGCTAATTAAAATACCTTTGACTGCATAAGTCGCGATTCATAAATTATTTCCATGGTAGACATTGAAAAACCTCACGATCACAAATCTGGTTTGTCCTCGGATTTCAGAAAATTCATAAAAATATTCATTGAAATCTCTTTTTCGTATTTGGCTAACCATTTATCACATCTGTAAAATCTTTTTCGTTACCAAATGTAGAAGTTTGTTATGACGCAAGTAATGAGTTGTTCATAGGTCCGACTGTATTTCAAGCTACTTTTTTGGACCAGTGTCGACCCTCCATCTATTGAAATGTTTAGGAGACGAGACTAAAATTTTTAAATACGTTTTTACACCTGATTACATCAAATGAAATGCTTTTTAACAAGATTCAAACAATTTAAACGCTTAGAAACCCATATATTTAGAAAATTATAAAAATTGAAAATAATGAAAGTAAAAATATATGGAAAATATGTGGAGCTTTTAATATAAATATATACTGATGTTTCTT
>NNCF01129889.1:187774-221544 GCA_002313205.1 Laupala kohalensis | reverse complement strand
TTTTTTTTTTTTTTTTTTTGAAATCTCTTTCTGTGGTTATTTTGTTCGTTTATCTTTTCTTTGGAATTACGATTTCTCTTAATGTTCTTAATTTTTTCCGTTTTCCCTTTCTTTCTCTGTTATTCGCTTCTCGTATTGAACTCCGTGCTTTCTCTCCTCGAGGTATTATCTTTAGTTTTCTGTCAAATACTGTATCGCTTTTCCACTTACCCAAAATCAGAGAGAGATTCAGATACACTTCTCTATTAACTCTTTTTCATCGTTAATCTATTTTTTGAACCTAGAGCAATACTCGTATATCGAAAAAAATGTTTGGAGAAAATATTCAGTTTCCAATTAAGGTGAGGGCTTCATGTAAAAAAATGTTACAAATTGGCAAGTATTCTGACCAAACACTAATGTTTTCACAAATGATCAAGTTAAACATTTATTTTTCCAGAATCAGCGCAACAATTTTAAAGCAGATAACAAAATTACTGACATTTTATGCAACTTTAAATTTTGTAAATTATTACAATTCTTCTTCGTATTTTTTACTCTAGATTAATCAAATGGAGAGAATGAGGGAAAAGGTACAGCGGTGGAGAAAAGTGTATTGAGGAAGGATGGTCCGCCAGAGTCCCGTTGCTCTCCACAGACGAAGCGTCTGACCCCTCCTCTCACGCGCACTGTCCATTCCAGACGAGGAGGGATTCACCGTGCGTGTCTGCTTTCAGTCACTCGCTCTTTGGTGCGCGCGCCTACACATGCAGACCTCTCGAAAGGGTGAAAAAGAGGGCAAGAATACAACGCCACTTCGCGTGAGGATTAAACATCGCGTTTCACAATCGATGCTTGTAAAAATAATGATGAGAAAACGGCGCAGATGAGAAGTCTTGTTTATCAATAACACAGTTCTGGAGTACTCACCGCAAACCTGAGAACACTATGAATGTGAGTACTCTAGGATTTGATGATATGCAAATTGAAAGGAAGAGCATGATTTCTCCAAACCATTGGATATGACGTTCTTATATTTCGGATAGTATAAGATTAGGATGTCACATCCAAAGATTTGGTGAAATGCCTTCCTTTCTTCGAATGAGGATCTTAATCCAAACCTATTCTCTCAGTATAGCTCGTATTTAGTTTGCATGGATATATGCAATGTTAACGGAGGGAACTAAAAATGTACAAAAATAGTTCAAGAATTAATTTTGAGGTTTTTTGCTTCAAGAGAATCAGGTTTGTCAAAGTTTTAAGGTGATATCTGGATATGTTACAGACTTGGTTTAAAATAAACCTCCTTCAACCGTTTCCAGTCCCTGTGTGAGAAGGAATAACGAAAATACATTTCTCAGAAGGTTGTCCTTAGACTTACTTCGTGTACAAAATGTTCATAGTACATTGTCGAACGTCAATTGCGTACATCGACCACATGGAAAATAAGACAATTTTTTTCATTCCCAGTTTTTATTTTTTATTGAAGAATGTGTATTTATTTTGTAATTATTGAAACAAAATTTAAGGATAAAAATGTATTTCGGGAAACGATAATTCGGAATCCCAGGGTTAATGGTTCAGGACCCTTTACCCGAGTGAAGCACAGATTTTTCATCTCTCCTATCGAACACCCAATAATGTTGCAGTCTTTTCACTCGTCATCTTCATCCTCATAGATTCGTGGAGGCATCCGCGAAAGTATGAGGTCACTAAAAATATTGTCAAAACTAATACCCTTCAGGTTCGATCGCCCCAAGATACGAAGCATAGAAAGTGGATACAATCATACCACAAGCGAAAATCAAATTCATATAACACTATAGTAAATTATTCAAAAACTTTTTATAAGCATATTTATAAAAAGGTTAGACGACAAAAAATTGGTTGGAAATATTCCGGACTACGGAAAGTATTAGTTCAAGGAAATACCTGAATGCTACAACGGTGCTACTTTATTGAGAGAGAAAAAACTCGCGTGTAATCCGGAAAGAACCTGGCACTACTACGACCACGACTAGTGATAGTTACATGCATCGCTTTTTCTGAACTCACTAAACGAAAAAACCTGTTTCAAAGAACTTGGAAATAAAAAAGCGAAAGTGGATCCAGAAACGAGCAGAAAAGAGCAAAACACAATGTAGATTAATTCCGTTTCTGTTGACTAAGTTTTCAGGAACATCGATGAGATAAGCATTAGAGATACATAGATTTGTACGAGGATATATACTTACATTTGGAGTTGAAAAATTTACAAATTAATTGGAGAAGTGTTTATCACCAACGGAAGTTCGAATGCGAAACACTTGTAACTAGTGCCCGTCGTTCACTAGCAAAAAATTGTAGAAGTACTAATGTGTATTACCACCAATAAATCATAATTTGAGGCACGTCGTGTTGGAGCCATTAATACATCGTGTGGCGTTGTATGATTAATAAAATACGAGAGTATCCCAGTGACAATATTAGTCAGAGCTGAAAAATATTCGAGCGATCCCCTCAACCTGAAAAACAAATCTTTCTTGTGCGTAGTGCCTTTTAAAGTACGCAGAGTGGCAAACCATCAGGTACACTCAAATATTTAAATTTCGGACTGAATCAATGGAAACGTTTTGTTCATTCTTAACTGACATTAGAATGTTTTAAATTCACACACAAAAATATATTTCTGAATTTTATTATCACAAACCAGATGACATTAGAATCGAACATTCACGGTTTTTAACTTCCTGCGTTTGGCAGATGAACATATATTTGAAGAGTGTAATGAGTTTCTATAAGTAAAACGTACAGAGATAGGAAACAAAAGGATTAAGTTTGAAACTAATGATGATTTAAGAGTACTTGTACGACGATTTAAGACGTAAAAAAATTCATTGATTAGATTCAATCAATCAATTTTAGAAATAGACCCAATGATAATCATTTTCTGTTACTTCAGAGTCGTTAAATAATAATATCTACTTCCCTAAAAATAATTGAAAAATACCACAAAACGCGAACGTATTCATTCGTGTACAACCTTGAGCAACGCACCAATGCATTCCTTTTTGGGACAGCTGAAAAACGTAGCCAGAAAATTAGTTTACGAGTCGAAAATCCTCGCGGAAAATTAAAAGACATTCATTCGTTTATTCCACTTGATATAAGTGGCTCTAAAAGGCAGTAAAACATTTAACTTTCTGCAATTCACTTGATAACGTCTTAACATCCTTAATTTGTTTCATTACCCATTTACTTTTTTACAAGCGCTCTCAGTCGTTTTACCTGGTTTCTCTGAAATGAGGATTCGGCGCTATAATGACACCTTGGTAAATTCTTTAATAGAAGGACTTAATCAATGTAGCCATCACTATATTCTCCGTCGAAAACGTGACGTGTGCATCCAGATGGAGGGTTCACAAAACAAAAAAGAAGGATTATTACTCACAATTTTTTATACGAATTCCGTTTTGAGCAGAAGAAAGGAGTAAATTGATTCCAAATATGGACGAATAAGATAACTGAACGTGTTGTTTTAAAGGTTGTTCTAAATACTCGAAAGATGGTCTTCATCCATATGATTTTAACGTAATTTTAAAAAATTCAAAATATTTTAAAAGAAAATAACCAAGTCATTCAATACTTGTAATCTCCTGAACGAAAACACAACAGGGAATAAAAAATTCCCAATAGTATATTTTGTTTCTATGAATAATTAATACTGAATTAGTTTTACAATCGAACAAAATGTTTTTAGAAAATGAAAAAATACCTCCCTAAAATAAGTCTAGTGCATGTTTTAACTTAATTCATCACATTAAGAATCTCTTAAATATATTGAGGTGATTAAACATCTTTCTTAGCATGCCCAAGAAATTAAAATATTATAAATAAAATGAAATATTTCGAGAACATTATTTTTCAATTTTGTCCACCCTTCAGGAACAAGTAGAGCAGGGATATCTGGTGAAGAGTCGAAGGGCCATATCAAGAGCGGCTGCGTTCTTAACACGGTCCAGCTGCGTCTGTGTTGAAGGGCAGGGCGGTGGCCGCGGTAGGGAGCGAACCTGGGTCGCCTTCGCTGCCCACCGACAACCCTTCTCTTCCATAATTCAAGGGCTAGGCCGCCGAGGCAGCACGCCCGCTGCCCCCGACTATTATCCACTTAGAGGCGGCCCGAACGCGCGGCCCCCGCCAAATTGCTGGCGGCCGGCCGCCCGACCGCCGTGCCTTCCCCCCGCCCCCACGCGCTAATTGCGGTGACCCCACTCGAGGGGGGCTTGTTCCGCCCCCGGCCGCGACGCCAGGACGTGGGTGGTGAGGCGACGGTGGCTTTCGGGGGCTGTAAGAGGCCGCAGGGAATGGTATGGAAGAGGGTGACACGCGTCTGTAGACACGCCCCCGAACCGCCCCCATCCTGCCTCCGTCACGCCCCCAACCATCCACGCGTGATTGTGGCAGTTCTCGCTTATCTGAGCGAATCGTTCGGGGCACCAAAGCTGAACGTAGACAATCATGCCTTCTACTCAAACACATACTAATATCTAGGTTTCAGGAGAATCTTAGTCGTTTATTTCACCCCAATACTTTCAATTCGACATTTTCAACAGAACAAAATCAGTCTTTACGGCCTATATGACGAGGTAAAAGAGGACCAATGGAGTACAAACCAAACAACGTGAGTCAAAGCAACTAAACAACCAATAAACATAATCATTTACGTAAGTCAAACTTCACCGAAACAGAGACAGGCTGTAATGTGGTTAATTATAAAATGATAGAAATAGTACTTAGTATATTTAGGGTGTTCCCAGTTTCTCACGCTTATACATAAGTTTCATACACACAATATCAATAAAAAAATTATCTTCTAATTTTTATTACTGGTATGCAGCTTTATATAGAGATAAAGTATATTTGTAAACAATTTAAAAGAAAGATTTAGTGCATATATTCGTAAAAATCTGTACGAGGTTTGGCTTCTTTACTGTACAAGAAGTGGACTTAATTTTTCAAACACTTTTTCTAACCAATATATTGATGGTTAGAGGACACGTAGAAGAATACGAGCTCTTTCTTTTGCAGCGTACGCTTGGTTTTCTTGTAGTCTTTGATTCTGCAGTGATTTTTTAACAATCGAAGATTGTTCAACGTAACTATTTTATTCCATTAAAATTTATAAAATTCAACGGACTCGTAAATACTTTTTTCTCTAACGAATCAACAAACTTGTTAGTAATGAAATTTCTAGCACATCCATGGTAAGGAAGTGAAAAGATTGAGTTTTTGAATTTTTACGGCAGTGAATATCTTTTTCAAAAGGATTGCGCTTAAATTTAATTACTTTTGGGGATATAAAATCGGAGAAGTGGAAAGTTTAAGAAAATTCTAACAAAGGGTGTTTCCAAAACAATCCAATCATTTTTCATTCTAATGTCACGGATCAGAAGTTATAAAAATTAATGAAACAAATTTAGAACACCGTATGTTACTAGTAACTAGATTTTAGTGAGGGTAATTGTAATTTACGCTCTTCCAAAATAGTATTTCGTAAAAAGAACCACATGTGTGCACAATACCAATAAAAAAAGGCCGCGCATTGAATGGCATTCATTCGACTGCTTTCATCCAACAGAGCGACCCTCGCGTCAACAAACAACAAGTGAGAGGTGATAAATTCCGTGAACAACAAAAGAAAAAACCTGGGAATAATCCTATCATTTTCTACCGCCTATGGAACAAGACGCATTAAACGAGGGGTTGGATCTCGTACATCCTTCATCTTCGCGACTATGAACGGAATCAGTGTGGCAATTCAGATGGAACAGAGATGAAGACTCTGTCATTTCATTCCGGCTGCTAGTCCCATAAATAGCAATTTCGAAAAATACGAACATACTTTCGTTCAACTGCGGTCTCCCACACCCACTTAAGGACCGTTGGCCGGTATCTCTCAGCTTCACGGTCAGATGGAGAAAATTAGAAAACGACTCACCTGTCATAACGCGGACGCACATAAACCTTCTCCCTGCACGCGCCCAATACGGACTCAGTGGATTGTTACACGTTCTGGATTAGTTTACGTAATTATGTATTTATGTTAAAACATGCATTCTGCATAAAAAGGAGAGTATTGAATAAATGAATTTAATAAGTATTTGAGTGTAAAAAATAACATGACTGGGTTTTGGAGAAATTAAGCTTCAGTCTGCGGGGAAATTATTTCTCCAGTAAGCGGAAGCTAGAAGAAAGAATTGAACCATTATCCCAAAGTGCCACAGAAAATCGAAAAACACAACAACACGGAATTTAAACCAAAGTAGACTTTTACGGACACTTCTGCCTCGAGAAAGTACATTAGAAAAGTAGAATAATTTAAAATATTTATCTTGAAATTGAGGAAAAAATGAACATGTGCATAGCGTTTTCTTTAATTGCAATCCCTATGTTAAGAAGAACAGCGTAGGATTAATATTTTCAAATGCTATAAATAATATGAATATAGCACACTGTATAACATTAATTAGTCTTAACTTCTACTGAAGTGGTAAGATTACAGCGTTTACAAATGATATTTTCAGCTTGCAGATCTAGGTTATTTCTTGAATCGGAGAAAAAGTCGAGAAACGAAGTTGTTCGAAGTTTCATACAAGTAATGAATGAAATATTAGTAAAAAATATTTTTAATTCATGAAAAATGGACACTTCCATCTCCAAATACTATCTGTTATGACTAATATAAATCTACCAGTTAAGATTCTTTCTCGCTGATAAAAATGTGAACTTCAATCAAAACTTGAATTAAAAATTGAAAGGATTTTAACTCCACAAAATTTTTATGGGTGATGGGTTACATCTTCCGCAAAAGAAGGGAATATTGAATGTATTGTGAGATTTTAAAGAATTAATTCAAAATATTTATTTATTTCCGGTCTTAATTTACTACATGACGTGGTTCAGGCCATCAAATTCAGGCAATCACCAAGAACTATCCTGGAAGTAAAAAGAAAGAACAACTTTTAAAGTATTTTTAATACATTTAATTTTAATACCCAGTCAATTCTCTTGAAAATGTATCATACAAAATCATACGTTGATATAAGCCAAAACGAATGCAATAGAAGATCAGTTCCCTCATGAAAGTGAGGTAAGGAGGAAGAATAGATCTCATTGCTAGAACCAGTTAATGTATCGAATAATAAATTAATTTAAAAAATAGCTAGTCAATTTTGATTATTAGCAGAACGCAATTTCTTTCCATCAATAAACCAGTCTGAAACGAAACAATAATAGTTAATATCGTCAAACATTTCATATCAGACACACACAAAAATGGCATCTTCGTCATATATTAAATGGGAAACGTTTCGTTAATAGTTGTCCTTCTTTGGAGAAGAGTCTCTACAGCGATGGTCATTGCTAGGAATAGGATCTTGCGCACATTCCGACCTCACCCATCGCCTCGTACCTTCAAGAGGCATCCCGCGAAGGGAGGAGAGGAAGGGCGTGCCTCGCAGGGGCATCACAATCGTATGCATCTGCACGCACATCCTCTGGCATGTGTTGCCATGCGTGCCAGAGTTAGTTCCGGCACACGACCAAAGGAATTTCGGTTTACTGACGTTGAAAATATGTGGGAAACAATGTGTAATGATCTCTACTCGACTGTTAACGAAGTGCTTTCCAGCAACATTTCAAGGTCGTACGCAGAGCCCTCGCAATGTGCCACCTCCCACTCTTTCATCCCCACGAAAGTGTAGCGGTCAACAAAAATAATTGAATAATTACCGCCTTTTTATACCTTTAGAGTTAAGGAAATAAACTATATTTGATGTCATTTATTACGTATATTTTATTCTATAAAATATAGTTACTATCGAATTTCTATCTCACGTGCCAAATAAAGTTTTTGAAAATATAAATTTGAAATGATAACACTCGATTTATTTAAAATTTGAATTTTCAAAAAAATAAATAAATAAATAAAATAAGTCGGCTAATGTTGAAATGTTTGAATGAAAGAAAACACATTTTTTCGAGTTATCTGACGAAAACCAAGTAAACCTAATAAATTATAAAATCAAGAAATATGTGTAATTTTACCTTACCTTCATCAACTAATTATTTTCCGAGGGAACGTAAGTAGGTCACTTGTGATGAATATTACATCTTTTTGAAACCATAGCATGATAATCTACTCTTTTTACGATTAAAATTATTTAATACACAGCTTCAAGTACAAAGAATAGAGATATCATGTGAACAAGTTATATGATGTTGAGTGGGAGATTACTCGATTTGAATGAAGTTTTCAGTTGGGAGTTTCACTTCGCGAAAAGTCAACAACCCTCCTTTCCATTCATTTTTTCGTTTGAATAGGGTTTGTGGAACTGAATCTCACACCATCAAATATTACGAAATTAAATCGAAATCGAGAGATTAAAATATTTCATGAAATCTGACTAGTCTATCTTTAATCATGCATAGGAGTTACGCTAAATTATTTGTAAAGTCAACATAGTGTCACGTAAAAATAAAAATAAACAGGGGTGATGTAAGAATATTAGACACCAATTAAATCGTTAAATTTTATTAAATTAATATATTGTATATTCAGTTATGAAAACATTAAAATATTGAATAGAAACTAATTTTCCTCTCAAAGAAACCATTTATTTCCTAAGACATGGAAACAAGACAAGCATACTCGCTAAGCAATTAAACTATCTCGGAAGAAACTGTCCATCATGACAAACCAGAGAAAAGAATTTCGAGTCAACTCGATAAATGAAAGGAAACATTCCGCTCCCTCCCAGCAAAGTGGAGGAGCGTGGACTTTCTGTTTCGAGTAATAAAGCAGCGTCCGGCAGGAGTCTTTTCTGCGCATGAACGAACACTCCAAGCCATTGTGAACCTAGTCTTATGGAAATCGGCGGGGAAACAGCGGAGAGTGCATGAAAGAAGCACTTGCTTGCACCGCCGTCATAGGCCAACGGCGGCGCAGCGGCGGTGGGCGGAAGCGCGAGCGATGGCGGCGGCGGCGGCGACGGGGGCGGCGCGTCGCTCGTAAATCAAGCGGGTGGCAGAAGCGGAGACGACGGGGGCGGAACGAGTGGCGGCGGCGGCGAGGGAGTCGGCGGGCGCCGCGGCGGCAGCGGCAGCACGCGTGGGAACTGCGACCTGGGTAATTGCTCCAACACCCCCGCCCCCGCCACCGCCGCCAACCAACTGAACGCTCTTCCTCTTGCTCTACTCGTTTCCTACTATTCGTGTTTCTCGCTACTGTTGTCTGCACGGGATCACTCTGTAGATTTACTCTCACCACCCACGATGCCCCTTTATGCCTAGGCATTATATATAACTTAATGGTAACAATAATAAAATTAGGAGAGTTGTAAAATTAGGTTGGTGTTTGATTCACAAAATCGGTTGAATCGAAATATTATAAGACGAAAAATAATAGGGAAATATAATAAACTTTGACGAAAGATTGTGGGATAAAAAAATACCAATCCATTTCCTATTTCAGCATCTTTTTCACTTATTTTATATCACATTTTCAAGCATTACATTTCAAGCAAAAGTTTACGTAAAATCTTTTCGAAGGGTGAAGGAATGCTCATGTTCAAAACCCAACTTGTTAGTCTAAGTTCAGCTAATTAACATTATTGATTTTTACTATTTTGGACATATTCTGAAAAACATCTTCGTACTGTATATCATCATTGTATTTGAAATACGTAACATACAACGACAGTTTACTTAATTTCACCCAACTAAAATTTGTTGAGCGTGTGTAGGCAACCAGCATAGCATAGAGCACAGTTCCTAAGTAGTTTTCCTAAATTCCTGCGCAATTTCAAGTTCCGAATACTGATCGACTGCATAAAGATATATTTTCGCCGCACAAAGGATAGCGCACAACCCAGAGAATTGTAGAAAGAAAGATATAAGTAGATTTGATCCGGGTGAAGATTCTTCGCTCAAATATTGCGCTTTAACACATTAAACGGTCTACGAGTTTTTCTTTCCATTAGATCACATTAGTTTGAGAGGAATCTTTTCCATAATTGAAATGCAAGTCTTTTTTTTCTTATTCTACTTTTGAAAAAGGTTTGTCGTGGGAAAGCATAGTGGGAGAGTAACTTCGGCAACGTCGCACAAGGCAAAAAAAACGGAATGGAGCTGCCATAAATGAGAAAATAATTCAAAGAATTATCTCCGAAAAGCACATTAAGGAAACTGTACGAGTTATTTCGACAGTTTAATAATTAGTTATGCCGTCTTCATTCAATGAAATGTGACGTAAATGTTCTCCAAAGAAGAGAAGAAAGTACTTAGAAGAGGAAATAAAATTTCAATGGTGTTCAAGTGTTTTCGAGCTATTTATACGCAGACTCTTTAACGACCAATTAACCTTCATCCTATTTATTTGCGAGATTATGAGAGCACCCTCTTTCACTACGCGTTCATCTTAGTATTAGAAAAGATGCGGAATAAATATGGAACAAAAAACTTGTAGCTTCGTGAAACACAAAGAAGGAAACGAGAAAATTCATTTTTGCTTCTCAATTAGATATGCAAAGGATAATGCAAGTATGGTAACCACGGTCTCAAAAGGCATAATAAAACTACTAAATTATTACAAATTGGTTCCAGATTCCTAGGTATTCAAAGTGCATTCAAAGTTAAGCTTGAGTATTGGTTCTCTGGTATATAAGTATTTAAAATGTCAACTTTATGATTCGAAATATCTTGATATAACAAGTTTTCTGGCTTTCTATCTCAAATTTAACCTACATTTTATTTCCCGATTGAAGTCATTATTCAGACTAACACATACGTTTTACATAATTCCAAAAACTTCTACTCCCTTTAATTTCTTTACGATATGCGACACTTCACCTGAAGCTATAGAGCAAATTGTTGGGACTTGTAAACCAGAGCACTCCTTAACATATGTTCATAAAAAAAACGTTCTTTCCAGTCACACTCCGCCAAAATAGTCTCTCCGAGTCGGGAAACGTTCACATCCGTGGACAATTTGCCAGCACCTCCCCTACTCTCCGGCCGCAGTCACCGTTCAACAGTTCGTGTTCGCATAATTAGCTGCGAAAATAAGAGCATCGGCGCGGAGCGGGGACACGCCGCCGATAACATCGCCGAAGAGACCAAAGGAAGACGATCGTCGTGTAACGGATCGGGCGAGAGGCGGGGGCAGGAAAGGAGATGAGCAGGGAGAGGAGAAGAGGTTGAGTTAGGAAAAGCGCGAAGGGAAGGGAGGGGCGGATGTGACAAACCCGAAAGGTGACCGAGGACCACGTCAGCAGGCGCACAGGGGAAAGTAATGGGACACTCAACTGCGACCAAGGAGACAGAAAAGGTGTGTAAACAAGCGAATGAGTGATCGAGAGAGGAAGGAGAGAAAGAGACGTCGTAATGGGGAGACAAAACTGTGCACTAATCCGCTCTCGAGGCATCGACACAACGGTGAAGTATCGGGAAGGAGGGGATACAAGCACGTCTAATGAGGCAAAGAGACCTTTATGTAAATGAAAAGGATAACTATTAAGCAGCAGAGAAGAGAGTGAACGCAGCAAGGCTGTATCGAAGAGATCGATTCTAACGGGAAACTCAACGGAAATACATGATTTTGAAATTAAATTATATTTTATTTGACAAGAAAAACATCAAAAAACTTACTTAATCTAGCTGAACTTATGTAAATAACTCTCCCTTATAATTAATGAATGAAACATTTTAAGAGACCTTTAACGTAACAATTTACAATCTTGAATAAATCTAATTCTTATGCACACCTGTGATGTAATTAAATTATAATAATAAATTTATTGTCAAAAAACAGTACAGACTGAGTATGACCACGTGGAGGACAATAAACTAATTTACTCTCCGGAAGCAAGCAAGGGACCATCCCATCAAGGGCCCTAAGGCAGAGGCGGATTCAAAAGTTTCAGCAAAAGTTCCTAGATAAGATAAAAAGTTAGTTGCGAGTTATAATACATATATAATGTCAATATGTTTGTAATTTAACGCAAATATGTTTGTAAATTTACATGTAAAAGTTATTATCGAACTAATTCCGAGGTTTAAATGCGACGTGTGTGTTGTGTTTCTTATTAACGTTAGTTAAAGATTGCGACATGTGGCCAAAATATGGAATAGAGATAAATAATAAATAAATTCATTGTCAAAAAACAGTACAAACTGCGTATGACCACGTGGAGGAAAAAAAAACTAATTTACTAAAAATATATTTACTTGTTTTTGGAGAAACAGGTGTGAGTGCGATGTGGTTGTGAATAGTTTTTCTTTGGAGTTTTCTGTTTATGATAGAGTCAACGAGTTGTGTGGAGTAACCATTTGAGAGGGCCATTTGTTTCGTGATGAGTTTTTCTTTCTCCAGGTTGGTTTCTGAAAGTGGAATACTTAACATATGGTGTACCATGGAATGGAAGGCAGCATGTTTGTGTTAGTCGGCAGTCGGGTGTTGGGAAGAGTTGTGAATCACAGTGTCTTAGTACGACGGTTTCCTGTAGATATTGAAAAGGTGTTGATTGTTTGATAGGGTGATAGTCATATCTAGGAAATTTATTGATTGATGTTGATTTTCTAGTTGAGTCGTGAATTTGATATTAGGATGTCTGGCATTTAGGAAATGAGTAAATTTGTCTAATTGTCTGAGGGTACCGGTTCAGAGAACAATAATATCATCAACATATCTATACCAGTATACTACGTTGTAACTGAGTAGGTGGTTTGACTTGAAGACATCCATTTCAAAGTTGGCCATGAAAATGTCTGCAAGAAGGGGGGGGGGAGCCAAAGCGGAGATCGAAGTTTTGCTTGTAAAATTTATTTTCAAAAGTAAAATTTAGTGTCCATGCAGAATCGAAAAGTTCTGTTCGGATAGGTACTGGTATATGAGACTTCTCTAGGAAATCAGTTTAGAAAGTTTTGCAGTCTGCCATAGGGGTGTTAGGAAAGAAACTGGTTACATCAAAAGAAACAAATATGCTGTTGGGGGGGACAGGTATGTCTTTGATGTGGTGTACAAGGTCTAGACTGTTCTTAATGGAGTGTGTAGGTTTGAAGTTTACATGTTGATGGAATGTACTGTTTAGTTTTTGGGAATGAGTTAGGGTGTGGGTGAATGATACTACCGGTCTTATAGGAATTGACGGTTTGTGTAATTTTGGAAGTCCGTATAGACGAGGACGATTGGGGTTTGTGGGGATGACAGATGTAGGGTGAGGAAAAAGTGCTTGTCATTCTTGGAGAGTGTGTTTGAGTTTTGACAGGAGTATATTGGTGGGATCTTTATGTAAATCTTCTATTGTGTCTCCCTTCAAAAAACTGTTGTACTTTGTGTTGGTAGTCTTTCGTGTTCATAACTACGACTGTGTTGCCCCTCTCAGCTTTAGTGACTGTGAGACTATTTCCTCTGATTGTGTTGTTTAGTTCTTTGATGTGAATACAGTCTGTGGTACGTTTGATGAGAGAATTGTTGCTATTCTGTGGATGTTGTTTGATTGTGTGTGTGACTTCGTGTTTGATATCAATGGGAGTGTTTATAGCTGAGAGGCTGGTGTCTGTCTGAATGCAAATTTGTTTTAGTTTTTGTGCACTGAAGTTTGTGCGAGAGCAATTCCTTTCTCCAGGAGATTTGTGTCTTTCTAAGTCCTTTCTCCAGGAGATTTGTGTCTTGAGCGGAGAGGGAGACGGAAGAAAGGTTTATTAATTTTGGATGAAATGAATGAAGGTTTTTTGGTCTGGGTATACATGTGGTGTTACGCAGAGAATTGGCAAGACGACTATCCAGATGGATAAGTTGAGCTTTCTTCTTCTCTGCTAGAGTGAATATTCTCCCTCGGATGGTGTCTTCAAGGGTCAGCCATTCCAGTGGATGAAGTAGGGTTGTCAAACCTAGCCATAGATGGTATCTTTGAAATTATGTTCCATCTCGGGCTGCGTACCATCTCAACAAGTTTCAACCACGAGGCTTTTGCTGCGTTTACTGCACTTCGTGCTGATGCTGGTTTACTTTTTGTAGTTAAATGCACGAATTTTGGAAATACTTTTAATTTCAAAAATTGAGCGATGAAACTAATATTGAGATTGTAGAATGTACATTTGAGAGTAAGATTGTAGTACTTCTTTACCATATCAGCTTGACCAATTTTCATTCCACCCCATTCAGACAGAGACGCATTTAAACCTCAGAATCTAAGAAAAAGACTTTCCCACACACTGCAGATATCAAACCTAAATAAATGTGGCGTATATAATCTTAAATGTGGAAACTGTGAGGCCAAACTATATTGGCCAAACTGGGAGGAATTTTACTACCCGCCTTAAAGAACAATTACACGCAATAAAATACAAGATAGTCAAATCTCACTTCACTACACACCTGTTAGACCCAAATCACTCTTTCAACCCAGACACACACACACACTAGAAATAGAAAATAAATATTATAACAGAATTTTATTAGAGTCAATCCACATTCAGAAAGCAATAAACCATCACACACATGAACAAACAAACTTTTCTCTCTCCCCAATAGCAACCCTCCTCCTAGCATCCATTTAGCATTCATCTTCCGGCAGAAACCCTCCCTCCCAACCGCCCACCCATCCACACACACCCTTGTTCCGTCACGCTTTCTTAAGATACAGAGGCGACCAGATTCCACACACACCCCTCCAGGGCAGAGAAGGTAAGACGCTCGGCTTACAAAACTTTTTCTTATTGCAAAAAAAAAATCACTAATTTCAATTTTTCATGTAATAATTTTGCAAACAAACATTTATCATTCAATTATTTATATAATCTTTTAAATATCTGAAACCAATTAGTATTAAATTCTCTGATTATTAACCACAACATACTAGTGCTCTCTATTTTAATACATATTTTTGTAATTATTACTGTATATAATTATTATTAAGACAATTTTACCAATAGATAAATATATTCATGTATCTAAATATACCCCTGTTCGCATGCCAACAAAATTTAATGAAATTATTATACAAATTAGTGCCATAGAAATTTCAATTCCTCAGTTTCATCTCAAACTTTTGTTTCCTAAGATAGACATATTTGAATGAAATTTCATAATTAACATGGAAATAACATTAAAATTATGGAATACAATAAATATTGAATAAATATGATACAAAAAATCAACCGTCTCATTCATAACATAAAATTAAATTACTTGAAATTAATTGTTTAATATAATAATGTTCGAAATCTTGTTAATAAACCATGTATAAGAATCCCCTCAAAATCTTAAAAGAAGTTTCGACTTATTTTGATAAGATGATGGGTAAAGAATTGCATGTTTATTATGTTCAAGTTGAAGAAATCTAAATGCCTTTTCTCTTTTGGATACATGAATTATAATAGACCAGTGTGCACTAGCGCGTTCTCGTTTAGAGGTTGCTGTTACTTCTGCTAATACCTGAACCGCGCGTGTCACCGTCGGTTTGTGGCATCGTCACAGACTCCAAGGCTGTCGGCGATGAAGGGCGTGGTAAGGCGTGGTGCGGCGGGGACTCCCAGCAGGGTGTTCAACGGGACGGGAATGGCGGGGTAGAGACAGGAACGGTACGACGGAGCAGCCCACGAAGCGGAGGCGAAGAGTTGAACCCTGCGTGTAGGCGATTCGTAGTATTATCCTAGTTTATTCGATGCTCCGTCATTTTCGTCAGCGTAGACAGGACATTTTATTATATCTGGCTGACGTCAGCAAACAATTGCTGAAACCAATACCATAATAGTAGACATCGATTAGAAACAGTATGCAGCCTATACTATAACATATTTATTACTTTAAGAAATAAGCAAAATAAATAAACATATTAAAGACATTGCAAAAGTTCTTACTTTCATCGTTATTATTTTCTCTGTTGTTAAATACATATTACTACGATACTGCTTATTTATGAACGAATACTATCACCTGATGAAGTCGCAAACCAGCGACGAAACGTCTATAAAATATTTAAAATCGCAACTATCCGTAACCGAGTTCTTTATTGTACTAGTAACAGAATCATGATTGTTCAGGATGTAAATGTAATGTTTTCAACATAGGTTCAATTATACTGTTCACAATATCATCAGTATGGACATTCGGCTCCTCAATGAAGAGAATTTCAAAACAATTATTTGAGTTATAAGAATACACACCTAACGTTTTATTGAAAACTGAAAACCAACTCGATCATATTTACACAGTCAAATGTTAATCATATATTAAAATATAATTGAACATCACACGAAATATGCAGTGCACAACTTATGATTTTCTCACGATAATCAACAAAAATTCAGCTGGAATATTTATGAACGTTTCCCCATGGATCTGGAATTTAATTTGAATTATTTGCTCACTTCTTTTGTATTTTCTTAGCCGAATTTCTTCCAGAGTGTATGGATATTTCACTTCAAAATTAAGACAAAAAAAACTTAAGCTTTAGTGGAAACACATACAAATCGAAGTATTACGATACCATCACCCCAGAATCAACCCCAAGTATTTTGGAAAAGTGAACTGCTCGTGTCATATTGGAGATGCAGAATTTTTGTGGTCTTCATTCTTACAAACGCAGAAGGTTTTCATTCTTACAAACGCTTGAAAAGAACTTGTACTAATGTATTTCAGAGGTAAACGGGTTAGCAGTTTACTGAGCATAGAACTCCCTTTCGACATATATTTTCCTTCTCCTAAGCTATGGAGGTTCTTACACTCCCGGCTTCACCATCTCTCCCTTCAATTTCTTCCCCCAAATTATGTGTTCAGGCGCAAAAGCAGAACTTAAAGAATGATAAAATTCTGACAGCTCTAAAAATATCATAAAATAAATATAATCATGGTGAGGTGTTTCTAGTGGTAAGATCCATAAAAGAAAATTCTCTTACTGTGTTTACTGGTTATTTATGGCAAGAATAGTACTTTCGACATGATCTTCGCCGATATCGTCAGTTATCGTGACTCAGCGAAAGATACGGTAAAACACCTCAAGCTTGAGAATCAGCGAAGATCGAGAATAGGGTACTCAGAAAAAAGACATACTATTGAAATCATGATTAGCCACGACAAAATGAAAATTTATTTGATATTAATAGGGGAATCTAGTGGAAAATGTATATGTAGAACAGAACAAGAGGCAGAAGACATTCACTGTTCAATTGTTCAATTTATGATTCAGAAATTTGAAAATATCTAACTCATTTAACTCAACATGGGAGTACACAATAGAAGGGAATCCACAATTGATATCATAATGAATGCAATGTGAAATAAAAGATATAATGAAGAGATAAAAACAGGTCGATGATACCGCCAACCACCTTATGCTCGGGAAGGATTTTTCTCCATCACGGGGACGTGGCAAAGACGCATTGTCCAAATAAAAGGACATCATAAGATGACTGTTGGAAATTTAGTATTATAAATATTGTATTTATATTGCAAATCAATAAATAACTGCATGGTGGAAGAAATATTTCTCAAAATAAACAACAAATCCGTTGAATATCGTTCTTTATCGGAAGGGGTGTTTCCTAACATATTTAAGAGATATAAAGTGAAACCATTACACAAGAAAGGAAACAAACTTAATATTGGAAATTACCCACCAATATCTCTACTACCCACTTTCTCAAAAATCCTAGAAAAAGTGTTCTATAAGCGTCTTCTAGATTTTTTATCGAAAAATAACATTCTCTCTGAAGATCAACACGGTTCTAGGAAATACTTTTCCACTACAAGCGCCATATTTTCTTTCTTAAACGATGTTACCACATCTCTTGACCGTGGAGAAAATCCTCAAGGTGTTTTTCTTGACTTATCCAAAGCATTCGATGTCATCGATTACGGAATTCTCCTTTCCAAATTGCATTCTTTAGGCATTCGTGGACTGCCATGTCAATGACTAAATTCTACATCAACAGGTCGAAATATCCTATACTAAAAATAAAATACTTGAGCGTTTTCTTTCACAAACAAAGCCACTTACTTGCGGAGTACCCCAAGATTCAATTCTCGGTCCCATACTTTTTTTATTGTATGTGAACGACATGTCATTATCCACATCAGATTGCAAAATGGTTCTTTTTGCTGATGACACTAATTTACTATGTAAACNGTTTTGTCTAACCTTTCGACTTGGTTCCATGCAAATCGTCTCATTGTAAACACTGACAAAACAGTGTCTATGTCATTTCACAATAGTATCACAAAATCTTTACCCCAGATTTCTCTTTCGTTAAACGGAACACCAAAACTGTTACGAATGCAAAATTCTTAGGTCTCCATATTCAAGGCAGCCTCAAATGGGATTGTCACGTTGATAATTTTAATTCCCAATTAAGCAAATTGTGTTACGCATTCCGAATCTTAGTTAACGCAGTTAGTCCACGTATTTCCCGTTGCGAATATTTTGCCAACGTTTACTCCCTTTTACGTTACGGCATTACCTTCTGGGGCAATTCCGTTCAGAGTATTCAAACTTTCAGAATTCAGAAGAGGATAGTTCGGATAATTTGTAAATCTCACACCCGAAACTCTTTATTCAAGGAATTAAATATCTTAACACTTCCCTGCATTTATATTAATGAAACGGTCGTGTTTGTTTAGACCGAATTATTGAAGTGCCACCCTTGCTTCATACGGAACAGTCTCGTACACGAACACAATACTCGCAATAGGAGTGTCAATCACTCTTTGACAAAAAGGACCATATCATTCTTGGGAATCGTTCTATATAATTCCCTTCCCAAGAATATGAAAGATATTATGAAATTGAATCTGTTCAAATCCGCGGTTAAAAACTACCTCGTGCACCAGTGCTTCTACAATGTAAAAGAATTTATTGATTTTAATAAAAGTTAAATTCGTCTTGTATCACGCCATTGTTGTAGTACTTTTTAAATAACTTATAACAATTTCAAAAATTATTTTCTTGCAAGATTGTGTTGTTTTATGGCTCATATTAATTTAGATTTATGTGTACTCAACTTTGGCACGGTTGTGTACATAATTTCTGTAGCCCCATCCCGGCCCGGGTTTTGCTCCAATTTTCCTTCGGGTAGAGGCGGATTTCTTAAACAGGTTCTCTAGGCTTTGTCTAGGGGCGGGTTTATTGTAAAAATAAATAGTGAATTTAGTGTTATTTCAATTCTTATGATTTTTAAACATTATACTCAGAATAATCTATAGTTCGATAATAATATGTACATGTAATTTCTTTGCGTTCAATTACTAACATATTGACATTACATTAGTATTATAACTCGTAGCTAACTTTTCATCTTATCTAAGAATTTTTGCTGAATTTTTTGAATCGGCCCTTGATCGGAATTGATGGGATGGTGTTTTGCTTGCTTCCGGAGAGTATATTAGTTTATTGTCCTCCATGTGGTAATACGCAGTTTGTTCTGCTTTTTTGACAATAAATTTATTATAATAATTGAATTTCCCTTTCATGTTACCAAAAAATTTCGGTTAAGGATAGAAAATTACGAATTTCTTCCCACAACCCCGTTCTATTTTACTGAAAATAAGTAATTCCCCGGGAAAAGCTCATTACTTTACGAAAACATTTTTCATTTCTGCTGTATATCATCTTTATTCATCGTTTTCTCTGAACGAACATTTATTCTAAGAATATCGTATTTCGAAAGATTTATTCAAGACACAACAAGAACTGAAGAAATTATAAAATCCTAAGAACCCCCAGATCACACTCCGAACATCTACGTTCCGCTTCCCATTATTAAATAATTCCCGAAAGAAAATTAAAATAACAATCAAGACGCCAGTCAATCCGACATGCTTCAACGAGAGCAGATCACGAAACCCCTTCAAACGCACGCGGCTCAGCGATCTCTCATGTAAATCAAAACAAAGTGGATTTTCGGAAACAACCGTTAAGACGATGGGGGAGGGGAGGGGGTCGTTGACGCCCGTCAAAAGCCGACACACCTGGGTGTCCCCCGAGCGTTTCCAAAATCCTCTGACGCATTCCTACACTCCAAATCCAGAGATATGTCTCTCACGCATGCGTGCAAGTAAGTGCGCCACGCATTTCCGATGTACAGCGCATTCGCTGCTCGGTGCCTCAAGACGTCACGAGCATTGGAGATACCTTTCAGCTCGGTTACAGAGGACATGTCCAACGAGGTGATGAAAATTTTATGTACATGTACAGAAGAAAAGATCTTTGGAAACTATGAACGGATTTCCAACACATTAAATACTCACCAATATTATCATCCAATTTTTCCATTTGTTCATATCAGGTCTAGGGATAGAAACTCTCTGCTCAGATTTTTAGACTTTTAGATTTGTAAAAAGGGTTTGCAAGCAATCAGCTCTCTACTCTGAAGAGCACTATACAATCAGAATTAAGTATTCAAAGTAGCAGATCTTCGTTAAGCCTCATTGAGGCAGAGAAACTGAAACTGACTCAGTGACGATTATTTTATCAATTTTTGACAGAAAACTGCCTTTTTAGCATAAATTGAGTATAACATGTTCGTATTGAAAACGGAATCACAGTCAGAAAAAGCATGTCACGTATACCAATTTTGCCATTTTAATGCAACATTTGACAACGGAAAATATTTAATATTTTTTCTTCTAATCCTGATTAACGAATTCAAAATAACGCATAACTAGGAATACGTAATGGACGACAAAATATTTGTTTTATACCCACATATGTTAGTAGAAACTAATTTCTTATAACAAAATATTGTAAAATCTGTATTATTCGTAAAAGTTTATTTCATAAAATTAAATAATACGCTTTGTTAATCAGTCAAAACCTTTTTGTAGCCCCCCCCCCCCATTTTTCAAATACCTAATTTGAAAGTAAATTATAACTGAGTGATTATTATATAATGTATAATTACTATTAAAAGTTGTGGATATTTTTCGGAATGTTTTCATAAATATACTTGCAAACACATTTCACTGTAGCCTTCACGCACTAATATTGTCTCAGTGCAGTAAACAGAAAATATTTCCTCGTTTTATAACGACTAAGTACGGTGGAAGAAATCAAGAGCTTTAGCTAAAATTTCCTTATATGTTCCTTCAAAAAATGAAATAAGTTGCTGAATGACATAATGTTCATAAAAAGTTTAACAGTTGGTCATTGTGGAAGGGGGAAAATATTATCGTTGAATTGAAACCTGGCGTACTAGGCAGCGCATCCTTAAATACAATTTCTATTTCAGCCCGGAAGATTGCTAGTTATAAACAATAACGGTATTTATGAGGAATAGTCATTCTCGGTGAAATAGTCTCTGTCTCGAGTCAGAAAGTGTATTTTGCAAGAGACCATGCAATTCATCACGATCGTTCGTTCTGCAAGATGTATTCGTCTTTGTTTTCCGTATACCTTTCTAAGAGTTCTTTCTACACTGGCGGATATCATATTTCTATATAAAGATAAATTTGATTTCTCCAAAGAAGTAAAAGAAAAATCCGAGCTCCCAGAAACAAACGAACAATACATTTGGTTGTACAAAACTGTGAATACGGTATATAATGTACTTTGCTTATGAAATATAGCTAGATTATTTTTAAATATTACGAAAATAGCATTAAATTAGAATTACGTAGATTCTAGGCGAACATACTGTCAATCATCTCTCTTCATTTACTTGATTAACACTTAGTACTAAAGAGTAACGCATTGTGATTTGTTGACCAGCTTCTTTAAATATTTAAGTTGTGTTTTGTTTATCATTTTTTGATTCACAAACGTTGTTTTCTTCGATCATAAATATTCCATTTTCAATGGATACTAATAAAGATGCATGAACGACTATTTGCGCATACAACTCAAAACTTGATGTGAGGTCTCGGGTATGAAGTAGTATATGATAAGAAAATTAACTCAGTCTTCAACTAATAACTCCTCGTAGTTTTGTTAACAAAAGATTTACCCGATGGTCCTTGTGTATCGCTTCCATCAGTTACAACAAATCGCGCGTTAGCTCTCGTAGAACAGCTGTGGGTGACACAACGTCTTCAGTTTACGATAGTTCTACCACCCACGCATTTAGACCACGTAATTCTCAGTCCAATATGCTCCACCTCCTTACTTGCCACCCCATATACGTTGAGAGAATGTGGCTGCCCACTTCCTATCCCCCCCCCCAAAAAAAAAAAATACTCCTTCAAAATTTCTACGAGAAAGACTTTAAACTTAAAGACAAGACACTTCTATAAACAACACATAAAATATCAATTTCATAAAACACCTACTCAAACACACCGCTAAAAATCCATCATCACACAACCAGAAATTTGAACAGATATGGACAATGCGTCATGTCAATTCTACACTTTCTATTACAGATAAATACAAATAACGTAACATAATTTGGCGTATTTGTGTAGAGGAAGTATATTTTAGATTATTATACATAGTAATTCTATTTTATTTACCACGAATGAAAGTTGTTTTGCCACATTACTTAATAACGTTGTACGAAAGAATAGTGAAATAATAAAAGAGATCGATTAAAACCGAAAACAAATTTGAGCTGAAAAGAAACTAGGTCCAATAAAAAACATTTGCTTGCCTTAATGTGTGGCACTTTCATGCAATAGTAGTTCTTTGAATTATTATGACCACTAAGAACAAGTACAAGTTTAAACTACGTATCGTGCGATGTTGAATGTAAAACTACTTTGCTTGGTCGTAAGTGTACGCCTAAAGAGTATACATGTCTCCTTTACGTCAGTAGAACTCATGAGACTTTATTACCTTCGTTAGCGTTCTCATTTTAATGCTGCATGAAGTTCAATAGCACTGATTTATCTATGTAAAGGTATACATTAGTAACTTTATCTAAGCTAGTTATGTCACGGCTATTCGTGTCAATCCTCTAGCTGGTGAGAATCTATAAATCTCAACTTTAATTGTAGTGGTTAATCAACAATTAGAATAATTTGCTATTTCCGGTAAGGCATTAAAGGAGGATACTTAATGATACGGGCAATATTTCTGGTCAGTTATTGTACACAGTCGTCAGTGAGCTCTGCCGTATCGTAGTGAGGTAACTGGCGCACTCTGCCATCGAATTTTTCGTATCGTGTAAACACTGCGAAGTGTCTGCACAAACTAACACCACGGTCGCGAGCCGATAGCGCGATTTCGATGGTTTAATCGTGATGGATAATGTGCCAGAATATTTTACTGAACAGATTTTTGTTTGAGGCTTTTCCTCTGGGAATTGTCAATAAATAATTGTTGTCGATAGTTCTGACGATCGCAGTGTGTCACCAGTGGGTAGCGCTCGGAAGAGTCGTTTCATGACCACTGCCATAGTGTTCGTGCCCATAACCAGTGGAAAGTGCGCTACCGGCCGATTTCTCAGAACACTGAGAAACACTACCCGTGAATTCGGGCCTTTACCACGAATTAACGCCTGATGACGATTCGGTTGAAAGAGCTCTCGCCGACCGTAGTCGGAAACGAAATGTAGAACAAAAATTATCATTAAAATAGATTTGTTTTAAATTGCATTCCATCGAATACATATTTACATAAATAACGTTTTTAAATTGACAGAAAATGAATTCTCATTAGCTAATATCTTGTCTTAAAACGGTCGTTTGAACCAATTATTTGATGATGATGATGATGATAGTAAACAAAACGTATATTATTGTGTAAATGCGTAGGGTGTAAGAGTTGGGTGATAATAATAATGATTTCTCATATAGTGACAAGTTTCAAATAGATTATTTACAGTCTGACATCTCAACAGCATCAAAAATTCATTTGTAGGTTTTATTATCAATACAAGGATTTGTAGATTTGCCTGATAATAATATTACATTGATAGTGTGACTTAACTATTTTTAAAGCTAATAATTCTATACAAGGAAATCAATTTTTTTAAAAGTTATATTATTAGAATTCTGCAATATATTTCTCATTCTCGTTTTGTTTAGAACAACTGTGGCGTAGGATATGATCGGTATTAGAAGATCGAAGAGCTTATCCCTGGAACAAAAACACATGCTTAGCTAGATTCGAACCCAGAACCTTCGACCCTTTATATGGCAGATATAGAAAATATTGCACTAAATTTCTTTCATCTAAATCTCCCCTACCATCCTCCCGCACAGAGTGACGTAACACACTCATGCTCACACGCGAATATTCCCCTCCGGCACATCCCTTCTCTTCTTGACTGACTCATTGCCCCAAAGGGGTAAGCATGGCCCTCGCGTGGCGTGCTTTACCGTCTGCACCGTAGAGCGAAGGATGCCAGCCAGCCACGTCGAAGTCCTGCCTCGAGCCACGGCGCACTCGATCCCTGCTCAGACAGGCTAATGGGCTCGGAATTGAGCCAAATTGCTCTTTAGCCTCTCGATGATCGCTCGGCGGCTACGACGGTTCCAAGGAACGGAACACTAATGAATTCGATGGGTGCGCTATGGCACGTACGTGCCGGAACAATCATCTAACCTTGGATACACAACATGTCAATGGACACACAATGGAAGTTAATAGACATTATCTTACTGCTATTCTCTAAAATTAATTTTTAAAACAGCACAAATAAAATTTTCAGCACTCGGAAACTAACGAGCAATACATATATGACTGTACTCTGAAGAAATTTATAATAGACTAAGTGGCTAAATATTAGATAGAAAATAAAACCTGTGAAAGTGACATTAAATAAGCTTTCTGAATATTTACGGCAAATATGTTGCCAAATGTCTTTGCCCTGCTTAGAGATTTATTGCTGGCTAACCTACTAGAATGTTAGAGTTATTTGTTTATTTTAGTTTTTCATGCATTCTTTGATTCACACTTGTTTTGAAAATAGAATATGAAAAGTATCTATTATTATCTATTATAAAATGTATTATTATTATTATTNTTATTATTATTATTATTATCATCTTCAATAAGTATCAACAGGAATTCAAGAACAATTATCTACGCACAATATTCAAAATCTGTCCCGATTGGAACCATGGAAACTCAGCTAGTATTACATATAACTGAAGGACGTATCTCTATTTTTTTATTTCATAAAAGAATACATGTTTTATTTTGTTCTAACAAAACCAAAGCACAATATACACTAAGGAAACTTAATCTAAAATTTTGATGGGCATAAAAAGATTGAATTTTTTATTCCATTAGATGATGAATAATTATAATAAGCGTAAAAAAATACCCTCCCTCATATATGTATTCGTTCCGAAAGATATCTAAATAAAATACGGTTTTTATGGTAAATTTTATCCGTCTTTTACTTTTCAAAAAGAAAAATTAAATTTTTGTAACTAATGGAATTTTGCACTATTAAAGCCAGAAAATTTTCTATCCTTTTTTAACCTTTACCTTCATGGTAATATATTTTCTTCTAATGTTCTTCCCCTCAACTCCATACTTCCTTTAGAAAGCGTGAACGACGCTCCATTGAATGCCAAACAAAATATAATTAACAAGAATGCTAAACAGTTCTAAACCACGTTCCAGGAGGCCACCTTCTGTTCCGCGTTTCTACAAGCTATCATCTGCATACATTCGAGCGTATGTTATTATTAACGTAAAGTAAGGGGTTCGCGGAGGAAATATTTTTTAAGAAATAGTTTCGCGAGAACATTACAGTACAAAATGATACAAAAGAAAAAGTATACAGAACCTTTCGTTACTCGTCAATGAAGTATATTATTTCGTCCAAACATGATAGTCTTAATGTATGTTCAAAATTACACCTTTCCAATATTTTGCAAAATGTCGATGTGCTGCAAATAATCAATATTTTGATGTGCTACGAATAAGAAAGTGTTCTAGCAATTCATAATTTTTTTTTAAAAAACACGACCTATCTTTGTATTGTTTTATAGAGAAAATACTTATATCTTTTAAAATTTTACTGTGAGCGTCCATAACCATTACTTTTCTTTTCTTAGAAATAACTTGTATTTCAGACCATAACAAATTTATGTCACATAACATCGTTGTCGAAATACCAAACACAGTCATGTAAATTAAATGTTTTCCGGAAATCACTTCTCTGAGCATGTGGCAAATTTAGGGAAGGAACCATAAATTGTTCATATTTACTGAATACTTTTTGAACTCTATTCTATACTTGATTTATCATAAACGTTCTAAAATTGAGTTTTTAAATTATGATTAAATCTGATTAGCATCCTAATTTACTCATCTACTTTTACTCACTCTGTTATCTGCGCACTAGTTCAACGAGATTGGCGCACTGTGTCAAAATGTCTTACAATCTGCATTCACAACATTAAATTCGTTAGTTTTCCATTAAAATTCATAAGTTTGATAATTTGTTGAAAAATTAGAACAGATTTTCTTATATTTTCTCCTTCAGTCAACAACCTAATTCATACATACGTATTTTTAAAAAATAATTAAAGAATCATTATCATTCAAATGCCCGCCGTATATGTCGCATACAATGGGCAAGTCAACGATATCCCATTTGGCAGTGTTGAGGCATGTCCTGACTCCGAAGGAAGCCCGACCTCGCAGAAGGATAATCGCATTGGCGATGTTGAGTTGGTGACGACGTGCTGCATTGCGATACATATGGTGAGTGCAGGCGGAATCGTGGTGATGGTATCTGGAGAGGCTTGAGCTGCTGCTGTCGGCAAAGGCGGCTTGCCTGCTTGGCTTCTTGGACGGGGCCGGCGCGGCGCGGCAGTGGTGGTACGGGCTGGCGGGCGGGTGGAGGGCAGGCGGGCGGGCTGGCTCGCCCTCATGCATACGCAACTTGTTCCACAGCTTGGAAGCAGCCGACGGCTGAGCCGGAAGGGCTAGCCGTCCGTCCGTCCACCTGGAATGCTCTGCAGGAAGTGAGGATCCAACAGAGACAGTGGAGAGTTTACTTGGAGGAATACGTTTCATCAAATCTGTATCTTAGTGCGGAAAAGGTCAATGGCCATTGTGCCAACTGCACAATAGAGCGACATTCCTCGTCTCAAAATAATTCTTATTAAGATATCTGGATGAGATTTGCATTCAGGAATATGTTCATTTATTTATCTACCAAACAAACATTAAACTCAGTGGTAAAACTAACAATACTCTACATCAGCATTTACCCAGCAAGATTTTTTTAAATTACTCCAACAAAAGTCACCATACCATCTATATTGTATATATTTGACTTACAAAGAAAAAGCATAGGTTACTGTTCTGAAGGTTCAATAAAAAAATCCTTTTAAGACCAGTAGATTTTATATTGAACTACATTTAGGTAGAAAATAAAAAAGAGACATAATTAATATGATTTCTTCATTTAGAAACTTATCACAATTTAAAAGTTACTGTTTCACATTTTTATACGTTCCATCACGACATGACTACTTCATTTAGTGTATTCATTCTCAATTAATAACGTTAACAAAGACTATTTCTTTTTCCTGGTTTGTTGTAGTTTTAATGTAAAAAAGGGGATAAAGCAATACGAAAACTTAAGATGTTCTACTAAAACTAAGACATGCTACAGAAAATAACCTCCAAACGTCTAATACGTAAGACTATAAAATTGAAATTGGTTTATAAATTTGTTTGGAAGTTATTTCATCATTAATTCAGTCAGTCATGCTGCAATAATTTAAGGAAATTGTAATGGCCGCTTTTAGAGACACACGCCATGTAAATTGGCACATATTGACAAGGTTAGGTGATTATGATTTACAGCACACGAAATTTCTTAATTCAGTTGTAGCGAAACGAGAAATACAAGCAGCCAGTTGTCCTCAGAATAATAGTTATTTAACGTTTCTAAGAAAGATTTAATTTTCTTCAGTCGCAAAGAAAACGTCGCCTCTTCTGTAATGGATGACTAGAAAATAATAGTCCTTTGTGCTACACAACAAAACATTGGCGGTTGACTTACGAGCGCGACAATGACATTTATGGACAAGCCAATCAACTGGATAAATATCCAGAAGTAATTGAAAAGCGCAAGGAGAAATTTTTTATCTTTGTTCATGCAAATGCAATGCAGTCTGAAGTTAAATATGCAAGAAATTTAATTGTATTTAAAAAAACTAAGATTACTCGTGAAGACCCCTTTTATCTAGTCAGACATCGGACATTCCCTTAATTTTAGCCAAGGATCTGAGATAAATTGACAATATGTAATAAACTACAGCACGACCAGATAATTTATACGGTTTCTCTGATAGCTAATTTTATCTTAGTAGATATGTTGTCTATTTCTGACTATTACGTATTAAACTCCGAATAAAATAAGGTAATTTTGAAGGAAATAGAGAGAATTGTTTTATTTTGTCAAAAATCGGATCACATCAGCCATTGTAGTTAACTTATTTTGTGGACGTCATGTTATAGAAAACAAAATCATCAGGTCCCATCACAAATTTGAATTACACCTGTCCATCAATTTTAACCGCATTGAGTAACTAATGAGTACGAATATTAGAAAGAGGCTATCCAACTACAATAAGGGCTACGCACATCGCCGTAACAAGCAAAGGTCATTCGTGTCAAAAGGACCGTTCACAGCGTAATGTCGCAGCGTCAAAGACACCTCGAAATTGTCTCAGGCATCTCGTCGTCCCAGTCTTGACAAATGAATGCAACTCTCGGAATGGGCGTTGAGGTGAATGACACACCGACGAACAATTGTCGCAGCGATAGAAATGATTTTGCGATTTTCTGTCTTATGTATGCGTAAGACGGGAATTGTGTCTATTTCTTCCGGAAACGAGACAAAATAATAACCCATATCAATGTAGCTGCTAACAACGATTTATTCTTAACAATTATAAGCCAAACATTCGAAATATTCAAAATAAAATCTAAATTATTCACTATTTTTAACAGGATATAATAAAAAATTGTGGGTACGAAATGTAAGGTTCGAATTAAGGAGGACTTTGAAAGGAAAAAATTTCGATTATACATCAAGAAGAATTTTTCAATAAATGGGTGAGTTCTCACCGAGAGCAGAAAAGTAGACTATACTCTTCTATTCAAGATCAGATGAATATGCAAGAAATAAAGAAGAATTTAAATTGTTTAGTAATAGTGAAATTTGATCTACAAGACAAGAATATAAACAGGAAAAAATAGCTTCTTTACAAATACAACGATTGAGAGAGAAGAAAATCTGAGAGTGGGTGATGGGTGGGTGGCCGACGGCTGAGAAGCAGCTGAGGCCACAGGCAGACAGCTGCCAGGCGCCGCATTTACATGTGCCTTACTCGCCGACCGCGTGTGCGATGCTGCGGTGTGTCTGGCACACGCGAGCATGCAGACGGACAGACGCGCGCTGGTCGGCATGCACGCACATACACGCTGCTCCCACCACCTCTGCAACAGAGCCACCGCCTCTCCACTGCTCACCACATCGAAAACATTTTGGAGATGACATTTTCACGATGTCTGGGACATCAATAGATTTTTTTCACGAATTGACATATAAGGTGCGTGCGAGAGAATTTATCACGTATGCGACTTATGTAAGCAGATGTATTTTTTCAAATTACATTAAATATGTTATATTAATTATCACCGTCATTCACGTTAAAATAAATGGATGTGATAAATCCTGGTATCTTCTTGAAAATTACTCTTTATCTCGATACCTGATGTGGCTACATGTGTCTTATAAATTTATCCGATCTCGTCATTATTTTCTATGGCACCACAGCAATTTGTTTCAGTATTTTCCAGTCCATACTATCTTTTGCAATTAATTTCCTTCATCGGTTCTCGTGTTCCTGTCGATCGGCCTTGCATGGCGCCGAGTGTCACCGGTGTATGGCTGTGCGGCGCCATCGACTTACGTCGCCCTGCACCCACTCAGCTCCCAAGGACACCCACACCCCACACTGGCGCCGGAAAAGTTCTGGATCACGCGGTGTGAGCCAGGGAGATAGCTGGAAGTAGACCTCGTGTGCAATGGGCAGTTGCTATATGAAATCACAGTTATCTTGGTACTTGTATCAGTTTTCTTAAGTAAAATGAGCATAACACGAAGAATATTATGTGTAAAGTAGATAAAAAGGGAAGGGAAGGAGTATACAGTGAGGTGTAGTGAAGTGATAGTTACTCGAGATGATCACTTGATTATATATTCATTTATTTGGTTTAGGTGGCCATCGTTTGGTGTTGGGAGGAACATTTACACACACGGATAGCCCATTATTCTCGTGTTATTAGTTTTCTCTTGTTTTATAGAGAAACATGTAGATTTTTCTCACGTCTTATAGAATTGTTTAATAATTTATTTATTAGCATCATTATTTGTAAATTGAGATTGGTTACGATGTACGTTTCTGTTAGCTCATGTAATATGCTATTTTTGTCATGTTTTATTATTATTTGGTTACTAATATTTTTATTTTTGTTTCTCGTATGTTGTGTACTGTCGATGTCCGGTGTATTTTCTTCTAATCTGTTACCAAGTTATGCTCAACTAGATAATAAATTATTATCATCATTATTATTATCATATGTTTAAAAAAATGATTGAATAGTGATCTAAAATTTTTGTCAGAATAATATAAAATTTAGACGTAAATCAAAAACTTCCTAGTTTTGAGTTTTGAAAAAAAAACAACTACTTTTTAGGATAAGAGTACAAAATGTAGCTAAAATGCATTAAAATGCATATCAATATTCAAAAGTTAGAAAATAGCCACTAATTTTGTATTGCGGAATTGGTGACTTCAATGCACGGTAGAACGACGAACTCATTAATACTTGTTACAGTTTTATGAACACGAAAACAGAAGAAAGCATTTTCGAAGATCACAAAATGGACATAAAGTTGTCTCGTTCAACGTTTTAAGGTTTCTTCACAGAATTCACACAGGTGCGTGCTTCATAAAAATATCAGTCCTTCGTGGAGATTCGGGCGGTCTATTTCCCCTGTGTTCAGAAATGGTGGCTGGATTTGCGGTTGCTAATTGGCCTAAATGTATTTATCTTAACAAACATGATCCAGATGCTAACACCTCACGAAATAAAATAAGAACGGCAAAACACTAATTTTGAATTCGCTTACAAGAGGACACACTATGAGTAACTTTGATTCAAAACATTGTTAAGGAACGATAACCAGAATACAATTATGGCTCAAAATAATACCAATTTTTATACTTCATGTTATTTTATTTCTTGTGTAATAACAAAAAAAATTAAAAAGACGTCCAACAGAATCAGATACAAGAAGTACACAAGCTATTTCCGTTAACATTTCATACTTTAAATCGATATTTCTGAAAGTTAAAAGCACCACTAGGTGTAGTAAGTTTAAGAATACTCTTTAACTTTCCAGTTGTTATACTACAATTGATGAGTGGAACACGAATTTCCTAAGCTTGTACTCTCTTGTGTTAATGATGAAGCTGATTCTTGTAGGTACCAGCCATTTTTACGGATTTTGGGTCGTTAAGATTCTATCAATAAATCTGGTATCTATTGGAATTTAAAACATTCTGATGTAGGAACTCAAGAAAAACATTATTTAATTTAAAATGAGAAATCAATACTGTTTGCAGTGAAACATTTACGGTTCACAAATTTCTAAACCTTTACTATTAAAATTTCTCGTTGACCTACAGAAGAATGTGATGGGTAGAAACCTGCACCCTTAAATCTTTTTGTGCTCCAGATGCGATTGCAGGTGATGCATACCACCAAGGGCATACATTTACGAGGGCAAAGAATCCCAAAACCTTACGACCTTCTATCACTTATCGATCAACCTCGCGAGAGATCGTCGGAGATCGCGGAGCGTCCTACGCGAACCCTTCAGGGGAGAAGGAAAAGGGTGCAGCTGGGCGGTGGTCATTGACAAAGGGCGAGGGAACCCTCCGGCGCGACACTCGGTCGCAGGCGAGGCACGCGTGGGCCTATTAGAGATGGACGATAAGCGCCCGGCGCGGTGCGGGGTGACGCGGAGTGGTCGGTCGGTCGGTCGCTCACTCAACCCATCGACCGGCTCCTCAGGAATTTCCTGACAGGCATCATTGCCCTCCCCTAAACACTCATAACTTACAACCCCCTCCCGCCAGCCGCCCGCGGGGGCGCACGCACATTCCATGGGGAATGAGGGTGGCGGATCGCCAGCGCCGCAGCGTCGACGTCCCCGCGGGCGAACCTCAATCTCAGAGCAGACGCCGATACGTCTCGCGTGCTGTATCAAAGGGAATGATGGAAGGTATCTTTCGATGCGAAGGTATGTAAGTGGGAAGTAAAGCGGCTCACAAACTACGAAAAAGAATCTTAAAAAGCTTCCTTCAACTTGCCGATTAATTGGATTATTTTGGTACTAAAACTGAAGGAGGTAAAAATATATCATTCCCCAAAAACCGGTGAAATATTTGGAAAATACGAAATTAATGGTTAATGTAGATTTTTCACGAAATGCGACAAGAAAACTTTTGCCCAGTTTCAGATATATTTAGTAAGTTAATTTCGAGACTAGAATAAATAAACATTCCAGTGTTGCCGCTTAAACTTCCATAATTGTTTCCTTCTTTTAGAACGGAATGAATAGTACTTGCAATTCTTACTAAAAGCTGAGAAAACTTTCGCAAACATATGGAGTGAAATATTGTTACCCAGACAATACCACAACCCACTTTCTCTGCCCCGTCATCTCCGATATCATCGACAAACTACGAAAAAAAAGTCATCTAATTTAACAACGTGACACTTCATCAAATATAATTCAAAACTGGAATGCGTTGATAACATTCAATCGTTAACTTTAAGAACAGTAAAATCTTCATCATCACATTAGATGTCAAGATGAAGGGCGAGAAAAAGGAATTTTTCAATCTTCTCCTCGCAAATAATTTCTGAAACAGTCCGCAGGCCAGTAAAAATGAATTAAGGCCCTAGCGGGATATATTCAAGTTGACGTAAGCATGCGGATGTAGATCCAATCTCTTCCACGAACAAAAGGGTTAAGTTAAATGGCAATCTGCCTTGGAGAACAGCTCCCAGCGTATTCGTGACGGATAAATTTATAACCCTTCGCTGGTCTACATAATATTTACACGCGATTTTGGGTTAAAACAGAAATACAATGGAAATGTTGCATATTAATCGGCTTAGGGCAGGGTTTCACGCAAAGGTGTTACCGGAGGTTATGGTATCGGAACACGAAATTTCGTTAAACTGAGAAAAAGAAATAGCGTGAAGGGAGAAACGAGAAGTGATTTATGAATTTACGAGGGTGAATATTTATGAATCAAAATAAGGTTTCTCTAAAAAATAGGATGGCTATTGTTGATATTAACATGATATGTAATAACAAATATGAATACAGTTCAAAACGTAGCTCTATTGTGAAGGAAGAAAACTCCAAAAAAATATCAGACACTTTCTTTTATGAATACAAAGTAATGAGTTAATGAGTAAAGAGAAATCTAGGCTGACGAAGCTTTCTAATATACTGCACTTGTCCACTTCAATTAACAGAAAAGGGAGAAACACACGAAACTGAGTTTTGCTCCTCTTTCGTTTCTGTTAGCAATTACAAATCACAAAAAAAATTCACTTAGAAAACAATGTGTATACGATTCTCACTACTATTATCTAAATCTGAAAGCATTTTGTTAACTTTTAATTCAACTCCGAACGATGATAAAATCACACAAGATAATAAGTCATATCAAATCCGTGCATCCAAGAACAAGAATATATATATATATATATATATATATATATATATATATATATATATATATATATATA
>NNCF01129889.1:136385-187748 GCA_002313205.1 Laupala kohalensis | reverse complement strand
CACATTGGAAATTGGAATTTAATGAACTTAGTCACAACGTTCAAGGTTATTAACCCACATTAACATAATACCTTTATTTATCAACAAATGACAAACATGTTTGCGAGTTCATGATGATGTCACATTACAATCGTCTCAGTTTCCTCGTTAACCTCGTATAAGTATGGGATACAAACATGGAATGGGAAAGTATGTTCAATGAAGAAGAAAAAGTGTTTTAATAAAAAACGCCTCTATTTTTGAGACAAATCTGGAAAAATAATTTTTATACATTTATGTTTCTTGTGCGTATATCAAGTTATTTCGGTCGACGTCGTATCTCTATTCCATTAGTCTCTAAAAGCCATGTTTAACATCCAATAATCGGTGCTCTTGGTTACTCCGACAGTAATATAGTTTCGGAAATTTCACGTTTCAAATAAAATATAGTGTGGCTCAATCCAAATTCTCATTAATACGGAAAGCACACAAGTGTTACTTTGTATTTATTTCGCATATGTTCATTTTTGTGTATGGTGAAATCTCATGTTTCTGAAAGAATAAGTGAATCTTGCATGTTTAGTTCTTAAAAAGTGAACGTGGATTTTAACAATAACTGCAAAAACTACATACTTACTACCTTAGAAATATAAAAAATAATACCTATCAACCGTCAAACGAGCATCATTCGTCAGAAAATACTGTCAATCGGGAACCTTTGCTTCTAACTTCTAACCATTGCATCTTCCCCATCTAACTCTCTCCTTGTTACACACACAACATTTATACGGCATTACAACATAAAATATATCAAAACAATGGCTATAAGTTTTTAATGACATATTTAATGTCGAGTTAAGAATATTTGATATTATTAGTAATACATCCCTAAATTGTAATTTTTTACCTTAAACAACAACAACAAAAATTTCGTTTCTTTTATGCATTAGAGATATAAAATCAGTAATACTAATTTGTATGCCACCTCGTCGCGATCAATAATATAAAGACTCTTCCGTAACTGGTCAATTAATCCGCGCCATATTTTAGGAAATGTATCCTATTTTTAATTTGTATTATTCCAAATAAGAATTTGTTTCGCCATCCATAAGAAACTTTCTGTTTCTGTGACGTATTATAACAGAGGGGTTAAGATCGTGTTAAACGCCTTTAATTTTGTATACAAAAACAATAATACACGCTTTTTCAATTCTATATTTTTTTTAAACTCCTTGCTGGCCATTTTCGTGAGATATTTTCTATTTAATTGACGGATGAAATACTTTGTCACTTATCAGATATAAATTTATTTTTGAAAATGAATTACTTTGCAAATATTTTTAAAAAGAAAACTTTTCTTTAAAAATGTAATCAAAAATCTGTGTCAAGTTTTGAAGTACATTTTGATAGAGGTCATTGGGCATTCTGAAGAGATATTTGATTTTTTCTAGTGTCTCATTTCAGGATTTAGACTCGGAAAGCTGTCCTCCATTGTAACGAAAATACCTCAACAACACTGCTCACGACACGTTCCATGGCGAATACTCACTAGGTGTTCCAAGGCGAGTGCTACTATAACCTAGGAAGAACCCGCACATCAGCATTCTTCAATAATTAGTTTAAGTTTGGTCCGTTCGGCAAATCTTTAGTGCAAGAAATTGTTTAATGCTACTAATTTTTATTTAGGAGATATATAGAAGATTTTTTTAAACTTGAAAGACAAAATGTGTTTGATTTACGAGTAATAATAACACTCATTATGCAGGTTATAGAAATTATTTCAATGAAACCAACTAAATAGCTCACGGTGGGAACTGATGCAAAGGTAACGTAATACGATGGAACCTCGAACATGCAGGGGACACAGTGCAGTGCAGTAATCTTAATGGCAGGTCATGCCACGTAAAAAAAGAGACAAGTAAAATTAATTTCATATGACATCGTTGTATGTATGTATCTCGTTTCGGCCAGCTAAGGACCGCGAAAGACGAGTGCCAGTAAGGCTCAGTTTTTGTGTGAGTTTACTCACTAGACACGTCGTGAATTTCACCGAGATCGGAGGAACAGCATCTAGATAGGATCCAGATTGCTGTATCCGAGTATTACAATTGCGGATGTTACTCGCAGAGCACATGACATCTTTATAAATAACTCTTTTCAATAAATTCGATCGTTATTACTTTCTATTACTATACATAGAACTACCGCGCAAATAACTGCACTTTTCGTTGATTTGACTAACATTACCTGGCAGAACGACCTTAAGAAAATTTCTCCACAAAGAACCCGTACATCGCTCACCTTGTTTCCACCTCGCCGACGCGTCAGTGGAGCGCGAGCTTTCAATTTGGAAGCGGGCTGAATTTGCATCTCGCCGACCTCCACAGGTTGTTGTTGCAGAAAAAGAGTGGGCACTGGTTACTCCTCAGATCGTTCCGAGATGAAATTCCTTCTAATATTTGGAATCTAACCACATTTATGTGCCGATTTCTTTGTACGACAGTGGATCCCATTTTGTAGTAAGGGTAAGAAACACATTATGGAAGTTTCTCAAATTATGTGCGCTACAAGTTCGAAAATGTTATAATGTTTTAATCAACGACCTTGAACGAACGAACAGCATGTATTTTGTAATTTGAAGCTCATACAGTTTCGACTAATGTAACGATGATATGATGAATTGAAGTCATCAGGTAGTACAAATTATAAGAAGAAACATGACAATAGAACATTTAAACATGATATTAAACAAGAATATAAACACAAAATATATTTACAAAAAAGCAGAAACTATGCAAATATGTGATGATATTGTAACAACAAACTCAAAACGTTGTGAGCTTCAAATCACAAAATATACACTATTCGTCCGTTAAAGGTCGTAAGTCTTTAATTGTTTATTTAATTTACTGTTATAACGGACGTTAATTATAGTAGAAGGTGTTATTTTTTATTTAACAAAATGCTAGGAAGAAATTTTTTGTCCATGAACATACTAAACCGGTGTTCAGGTTCAGTAAATTTAGGAATTTTAGGTAAAGAGTTTTTGCTGGGTGGACAAAGTGAGACCCCCAAAAATGTATACAAAAATAAGCATTAAATTGTATATTTATTAAGTAATAGAAATTCCAAGAAATCAGTTCTAGTATTTCTTTCGCAAAATTGTGTATATTCCCTTCTTGATTATTTTATGTAAGATATTCATAAATCATCCGTTTTAAAAAGTGATTTTTATTTCATTAACATTAAGTGTTTCGGGAACGTAACCAATGTTTCATGGAAATTTAACAATTCAATTTGTTCATTGTTAGAATTATCCTAAATCCAACCATCTCTTCAATATGACCCTAAACAATGAATTGACCCCTAACATCCCCTTGAGAGTAAACTTCACTTAAAAATTCAGCACCAATTCATTCCACATATTTTTCCCTCTCAATAAGTGTTGCGCGGGTAGTTCATAAGCATCGCCTCGGGAATTCCCCATGTCTCTCTTCGCGAGTATCCGCGAGAGCGCGCGCGCGTCATCTCCAGAGAGGATCGCATGAGATGCCCGACTCTCATTTCGGAAGACGTCGCTTCGGGGAAACTCATCTAGACGACAGGCGAGAACGACATGATTGAAATTGGTAAAAGAGAAAGAAGATGGTATGAAAAGAGGCTCAGAATAAGTGATGGTAAAGAATATGACAAATCAGATATGAATGTTTATTTATTTTATTGTCTTACGGCGAGGTTCACGCTCGCTCTTCCATCCAACTGGGACTTGGGCGAGGGAATTGGGAAGAAGAGATAGCTCTTATAACCAATGGATCAGCTTTTCCACTGCTTTAAGAAGAAGAGTCAAGTTGAGAAATGCCTCTCCCCACTAATTTTTCGTCGGCAGTGGCAAAACATTAAATGGGATAATTGATGATCTTTCGTCATCTCTGAAAATTTATTTAGACTTTTTTAATATATTGTAATGTTAATCTAAATCTCTTTTGCTCACTCAGTTATCTCCAACTCGAAGGAAAAGAAACGCGAAAGTTTCGTTTCGATTCAATCAGTAGCGTACGCGTGACAATTTTTCAACCGAAATTTTTGTGAACGTGCCCCGGGTAAAGAGAACCATGGACGTCGCTAAATGAGGTCGATCCGATGAACTGTGTCCGGAAAGATACCAATAATTTTCTCCGATTTGAGGTTGAAAAGCACACCATTTAATGATGTTATATTTATTAAACTCATGAAATTGTGTACAATGGCCGCAAAGCAACAAATTAGTCCAGAGCGACGCTGAATTTTTCTTATCTGGTATGAGAAATAAGAAATAAAAACGTACTGCGAAGATAAAACACTTGCCATTAAATCATTATAAAAATGGTTTAAATCATAAAATTACAAAACGAATCGCTGAGAAAAAAAATTGGGTTTTAGTCTTCTTTGTTTTGTGATGAATCTTCCACAAAACTCGATGGAATGTACTTAAATGACATTCAATATAGAGCAGTTTTGCATACCGACGAAAATAACTTAATCATTCTTTCGCAAAATGGGTTGCACATAAACTAAAGTTCTCAAAATTTTATTTCACATTCCACATCGAAGATGTGTAAAAAATATATTTTTATAATAAAACTTATCCAAGTAAACCGAGACTTGGATAAATACTAGCCGAATAAATGAGGTTGTGCTGTTCGATACGGAATCGCCGAAAGAATAATAATCACATTACACGTCGTTGGTTCGATCAATAGCTGGAGAACTTCATGATTGGAAGATAAGGGTGAGACTTGTTTTTGGATTGGACTGGCGAACGTATAAGGGAAGAGATAATCGCATTGAAAAACACCCGAGGCCGCGAAGCTGAATTCAGTAGGTGAGGAGGACAAAACGTGAATATACCATCGCTGGCCAAACGGTGGTGACTGTGGTCCGTGCAGTATCGGCTATGTCAACGTGTAAGGTCAAGAATACCTCGGGACGGCAGCGAACAAAACCCAGCAACACTGACGAGGTCGTACGTCAGTGACAAGGCCGAGACGAAGGGTGGTCGCGGCCTCGGAGACGTCCACGAGGCGACGGAGGCGGCGATGCGGACGCCACTTGGTGAAGCGCCTTTTGAAATTCAAATGCGTTCTCATGAGGTAAACCCATAATCCGTTCGAGGATGTGCTCTCCTCTCCCCTCCCATCGCACCGGTTCGCTCCGTCTCCCGCGAATCCGCTCGCCATTGTTTTCCTAACCTCTTCTCCGTTTGCAGCGATAGTGAATGCAAATAAAAAGAAGACGCGGTGGTTCCGATTGAATCGGGATTACGGACAACAGGTCTCGAGGATTTGGACGAGAAAGGAATTCGTCGGCGGGAGGGAGGGAGGGAGGGAGGGCGAGCGTCCTGGACCTTCAGACATGATGACCCACTTATGCGCTGGCGCGGGGAACCGGGCAGAGGAGATCGTGACGTCACGGCGGTTGCTGGTGGCGCTGCGACGGCGTCGGCGAATCCACGAGGAGATGGAGACAAGGGAAGACGATTCAGCGACGACGAAAATGTGTACACAGGATCCTTAAGAAATGACAAAGAAAGATAATAATATAAAGGGAGAGTAAGGCTCTATTGCAATCGGCAGAAAATACGACCTTCAAAATCCCATCAGACGCCAGAATTTTTCACTTTACGCAGTTGAATAATTTCTAAATATTTTTCTGAGTTATAGCTATACAAGTATACAAGGTATACTGAAGCCAATCCAAAAAATAAAAATCTTATCAACTACAAGTTGAAGAAAGGGCATAGGTAGTTTTATACAAACTACCAATTTTTGTCAAGTGAATTTTGAGTTAATATCAGAAAGATATTTTTTTTAATAGAATATTTCTTATGAATAAGATGTATTTATTCCACAACTTAACCTCCACGAGCACCACCTAAACCAGATATATACATATCACCTACAAACATAACTGCATGTTTTTCACTAATCTAAAATGATTTTGTAGTATTATGAATTCGAAATGAAGTGGAGTGGCACTGGCGATAATTCTAATAAAGAAATATTTGATCAATGATAAGGATATTGTTATTTTTTTTTAAAACGGAGATTAAATCTAAAATGTTTGCCAGATTAAACGTGAGTACTTGGAAGAAAACATAATATGTGAGGAAATAGAATTAACAGCAGATGCATTAACGTACGAAATGATATAAAATGTCATAAAGAAAATCACACAATTATGAATGAATTTTCATTTTCAGGATTTCTCACGACAGATATGAAAAATGGCAAATGTCTTATGATTTGCGAGAAACAATACTATAAGCATTTTAGTTCATACTACACAGATGTTTGATCGAATAATCTTGACATTACGCCGAATGAATCAATACGCAAAAGTATGAATCAAAACGCCGAAGTGACGAGAGTGCTTGTAGATTCCTTTCTCACCGAGAGATCCGAAGCTCTGACGTGGGGCTTGGCACAAGGTATCAGCAGTGCATTAAGCGACTGGGCGGGTCACCGCACGCCGCGCCGCCGCTCTGGAGGTCTTTGCAGCCAGCCATCTCACATCCTCAAATGCAGCCAACCCACGGCATTCCGATGTCTGGTGAATGCTTACCTATCTCCAACCCCAACCACATGTGAACTCTCATCCCTGCCAACGGAGATGAGAAAGGAACGTACCATGTCAAATCAAGTGGGCTTAATGTTTATGTTTTGACCTCCGCACACCATAATACAGAATTAACTCTTACAGAATTTTCCAGTTGCTACCGGCAGTTGAGTTAATTTTTCATGATTTAAAATAAATTTAAAAATTAATGCCGTATGATAAAGTCACGTGAAAAATTATTAATACTTTCGAAAAACACAAACATTGAAACAAGGAAACAAAAGGAATGCAACTGGTACTCATTAGGAACCGTTGGGAACCATAGAAAACAAACAGATAGGTGAAGAATTAATACTATTTTCCTCTTCCTTCAAGAGTTTTCATCCTTCCCTCCCCCACCAGGTCCTTGCTCGGAATGAATCGTATCATCCACTCAATTACACAGAAAACATTACCAATTGTAATATTTAATCTATAATATGAATTATGAAGATCATCAATTCGGCTTTTACGCTACGCAGGTAAGATAACATTCGTATTTAGAACTCTTCTAAAATTGTAAAGCAAAATGTAAATGAAACTACTTGGAAAATATGATAGTAAACCGTTTCGAAAAATATGGGTCGGATAAAGGACTTGGTAATAAAGAAACATGGGGAATTCGCCAATTAAATTTTTTTCACTTTTTTAAACTATATATTTCTGAACCCAATTCAATTGCATTAAGAAGATGTTATTGCTATAACATAAAATTATAACTCGCGTTCTTAATTTATACGCTTATGACATCGAACTTTTTATAACTATTACATGACTCTGACAACTTTAATGATATAATGTTGATGTCATAAATTTGAGAGATATAAGTCTCGAATTTTTATCCAAAAATATTTTTATGGTTTGTCAATTACAACATTTTCTGAATCATTAACTTTTTAAGTGAGGGTCAAATTCATGTACCTTGGTTCGCGCCGGGTCTATTATTATTTTTTGTAACATTATGATCGCAAGAAACTATTTTTTTAAAGAATATTATAATTTCTGGTAGTATAGAGAACTAACAAAAACTGTACTTAGAATTTAGGAACGCAAAATCGAATCCTGCACGGCTCAATAAAAATTTGTACATTTTCTTTTTACTTGTGAATACCAATTAAATCAGTCAATGAGTATGTTTGAGAAAGAAATTATCCCGAACCTACACAAGCCTTATACCGTTCTTAGAACAAGAATAACATTTTGGAATATATTTTAGTTAAAACTTTTATTAATGATTAAAGGAAAATCCCAATAAATTCTTAACAAAATAGAATTTGTGATTGGAAATGAGTGCAATACATATAATATCATCAGTGATGTTCATTAACTGATGACTTCTGTCCACATCCATAGACGTATTTATAAAAAATATATTTTTTTGCTCAGAAGTGTATAAAATGGTCATAATATCGAAGTTGAATTTTCGGATGATAAGCTTTCTTTCTGATACAAAATATTAAAAATAAGATAAGAGAATCTGACGCAAAGAGTAATTTGTCACAGGAGATCCCTTAAATATTATTATTGTAGTATTTGTAAATAGGAAATGTAGCATGCTATTGAAGCTTATCTACATGGAGCGATAGGAGATGGGTGGTAGGGGCTATTGTTAGTAAGGTGGACCGGTTAGCTAGTTTTACAAACTTAGCCCACGTGGAGAGGTTAGTAAGGATAATTCGTAACAGTAAGTGTTAGTGATACTAGGAGGAGTAGGAGGTGGATAGAAGGAGGAGGATTCGCTTTTCAGTAGACACAGCTATATGAACTGGGACATTAATGATTTTTCTAGTCCCGTCGGGAATTGAAGTGACTTTTTGGAGGTGAGCGAGCACGCTAACCCCGTAGCCAACGGAAGGACAAATCTATATATGCACAATATCTCCTTCGTTTTTCCTCTCTCGATTTGCTTCATCACTCGCATATCCTTCTCACGCTTCCTTCGCCACGTCTCCTCCCACTTCTTCGCTCATCTTCCATATGAGAGACGAGTTCTTGGAAGCCCTCTCGTCCTTGCCTCGTACGCTCCCAAGCCACTTGGCCCCCGGAGAAGAAAGAAAACAATGAACAAACTGCGCTGGACGAGAGCAGCTTAGGAGCTTCGAGTCAGCGCAGGATCGACAAGTAGCAAATTCGAAATCTGGAGAAGCGAAACTTCATCGTTTTTTGTACACTTCGCAGAACCTCGCTTACCATGATCTCCGGTTAATCCAGAAGATTTTTTTTAATGCAAAGCTCTGTTCTATAGCTTTCTAAATGTGATTTTTTGTGATCTACATTGTGAAAACGTCGATTACACACTCACGGGCTGTTGTTTCGATGAAATTGGTAACATAAAATTAACATACTCAGCATCGTATTAAGTTGCAATTGCCAGGAGAGTATTGACTTATTGATATTCCACATGTATTTGTAGTGTAATTATTCACTACCTACGATCTTATATTGCACATTGTCTAGTAAATATTTCTATGCGTAAAATTCGCTTAGGATACATGGATAACGTTCACCCTATTGTAAATTGCTAAATTGTTTATTTCCAATACCATCTGAGTTTATCGATTATTGGTATCACTGCTGGTCCCAACTGGTCTGGATAAATGGTAAATTGTACAATACGATCAATCGTACTATACTGCATGGATAACATATTTTCGAATTGTGTTCCCTTCGCTGACTCCTTACCTCATTTTACAGTCTATATTGCTATAGAGACCTCCAGGAAAAAAGGATTATTAATATTTTAATTCTATTTTTGAAGCCCATTTTCGAAGTTCATTTGATAATATTGTGTTGTATAACTACCAAAATGAGTGGTATGCGATATAGTCATTTACAAACATTACATTTGCATGCGTAACTCAACTTACTGCCTCACCCGAGAAACGCTATTGAGTAACGCAATGTAAAGAATAAATTATATCCAGTGGGTGCTAATACTACTGTAGTTTCAGCCTTCTGCAGGAGTCAGTCTATAGTGTCATTGTCCCACCGTAGTTAAAATAACCAGAATCTCAAAAAATGGGGTATTATTGGTTTCCATCTCTTAGATTCCGATTTAATCCAAAGGCGTTAATAGGTAGTTTAAACTAATGGCATTTGGAACTTCCCGGAAATTCTAGAATATTTTTTCCACAGTGAGAAAGAAAAAGCCAAAGATCGGAGTTATGAATGTGCAAACGTTTTCTCCACACACATGAATTTATCACTGCTTTACTTTTTATGTTCCCTGGGCAACTCCAAAACAAGAACAGCTCAATTAACTGAAATAATAGTGAAAACATGAACCAATTCAGCAATTGATAAACACCTTACTTGCCGAATGACTTGAACTAACAATTAGCTTCCCCATATCGCAAATATGCAGTTGATTAGGTGAAAATTATTATCATCACTTGCGTTTTTAGATATGGGCTAGTTTAATTCTCTACAAGATCACTATCTTAATTTCTGTTAATTTAAAGTGAAATGTGTCCAGCGACAAACCCAACTGAAGTTCGACTTGTTAAGCCCAGTTTGCAAGTCAATCCCACGGATGGATTGATCACCATATAACTACGATAAGATAAAATAAATAAAGCTTCACAAACAGCGACTAAACACTCCACATTTTCTGCTCTTCTCATCGGTCGTCTCGCGGAGCACGAAAGTACGAGAGGCGAGCGGAGGGGATAAGTAACCGACAATGTTATCTTTAGTAATAGAGGTTTGAATAACGTGTTTCAAATGAGCCACTCGAATTAGCTGCTTATGCGCTCCCACTGACTGCGCGGATGCCGCCATCATGAGGAGGCAAAAAAGGTGACTCTCGCCGAGCGCAGTGGTTCGAGAGGGAACTCGCCTTCACCTCGAGAATCACGCCGAGAAGATTCCAAGGGGTCGATCGGGAACTTCAATCGATCCCTCGTATTCACTCACGAGGGCGGGATACCACAAATGGGAAAAATACACGATGGAATGCACCAACTTGTTCCACGACGAAACTAATTCAAATGAAAAGAGTATTTCTCTCGTTCTGTGAAAGTACTTCGATTGAAGATCCTGATTCATAAGTTGGAAACACCAAGTTTATTTGTTGGTGTATTTTGTTCAAAGAAATTGGTCAGACCAATCAAAAATGTTTAAGAAACAGACTACGTCATTCGCAGAGATTTTTTTTTCCTCTTACGCAAAACTACTTTATAGTTTGGAGGTGACGCACAAATACCGCAATCACATTTTGGATCAGGGCATGGATAAGTGAGACGGTGGATTACTTCCGATATAAGAAGTTACCTGCTTGGATTTTCTCAGACGGAGACTGTTAATCTTGAGTATAATGATTTTTCTTAACTGGAGAATTCAATGAAATTGAACCAGTAATGGTTTTCTTCTCAGGTACATATCGGGTTAACTACAAGTAAATCAAGTTCCATGCCGTATTTGACACAAAAATAAAGTGTACGTAGTACAAGTGGTCAGAGAAATATTCCTCATGTCACGGAGTTATAAAAAGTTTATTCGTTGTATGTAAAAATCGTGAATAAATTTACGTATTTGTTGCTTAACCTATCTGTTAATTAACAAAATTAGTGATAGTGGAAGTGATGAAGACGTATCCACAGTGTGTATAGTTTGTAGGTAATCGACAAGACGTTTTACATGAAAACACGCGAAAAAGTTCTAAATTTTCAAAGACATAAAACAGCGTCGTTGCATCAACACTTTGAAATTGGCTGTAATAAAAAAAAGAGGTTACCATAAAAGAATGTGACGTAGAAAGTGAAAATATTATACAGCAGAATTAAAAAAGTACCTTCATGATTACTTCAGCCATTGAATCCACCGGTTCCATCGACTCAGTGCTTGGATTCACCTACTTATTCCACTCTTTACTTTATACATTTAATGCCTTATGGCAAGGTTCAGGCCGTGAGGTCTGCTCTTCCACCAAATCATGACTCGGGAGAAGGAATTGGGAAGGAGAGATGTTGAGTTGATGAGGAGCTTATGGTACCGAACCAACATTTGTTTGGATTAGATCCTCCTGTCGAGCAGGATTTGAACCCACGTTCTACCACCCAGCGGTTTGGTGGAGGCAAGGACGCTGCTACTAGACCACCAACGGATCCAAACCTTCACTTAATCTCAAATTTTGGACTCCTTCTAAATATTGTTCAGATAGAGCACGGAAATCGCACGATAATCCTATACACTCTAAACACACGCATCCCTGTGGCACACCTCTCTCTTCTGTGGCTTTCTTCACCAGCCACCGCACAACGGCGCCAGTGCAGTGTCTCTCTTGTTCCCCGGAGGCCACCGAGTCCTCCAAGAGTCTCGATTCCATCACGACCTCCCAGTCGTCGTGCAGTCCTGCTCTTCGCGAACGAATATTTCTCCCATTGTTAATCGGGCTTCGTGTATTCGTCTGCATATAAATTGTACGGTTTATTTTCTATTCAATTCTTCCTCTGTTCCGTCAAGAAAGAGCTGACTGGCTGTTGTTTGCGACCCCCAATACAAGAGCTCGTTCTCGAAATGGTGTATCGATATTGTTTGGATTCTGATACGAAGGCGTTAAACTGACTATCAATTCAAACGATGTGGTACTTTCCCAACACAGCTCATCAGAGTGAAACATCTTTATCTACAGACATAGCAATAAATTCGTTCGGAAACAACTGCAGATATGAAAGATTAAACTACAGATTGATCTAAAAATAGGTGATCTTTGTAACACGCCAGGAGAAATAAACGGTAAAATTTCGTGAATTGGGTGCAAAATTAGAATGCAATTTTTATTTTAACTGCAACTAAACTATATTTAAGTGTCGCTCTAAATAGTTTTACCCTCACAAGGTGGAGAAATATTACTTAAATCTACGTCGTACATTACATTAAAATACCTCTAAAATATAGACGTAGAGTGGATATACATGAAAACTGATAAAAGACCGTTTTTCGACATCACTATCATCATTAGCATTAATCCTATTACAACAGATGATGATCATGTGTGTCTACTGACGAGTAAGATGTGGATATTTTACTTTTTTTCCTCACGTAATCTCAATTGTGTTCGATTCAGTGGTACTGATTTCAAAATCATTTCGAGGCATCCTTGTGTTTGTCAATATAGAAGAGGATTGATTCAGATAACTATTTCACATACGTCGAGGAAACTGATGAAAATAGTAAATGTGTTCTACTGAAAGTGTTCCAGTATACTTCACCTAGAAGATATATTTTTAGTTAGCTAGTGATAAACTCATTACCTGGATTTCGTTTCGTTCAAACTTTGCCCATGATTTCTGAGTAAAAATTACATTTATTTCTCTCCTTGTACATATATGGTGTGTAAAAAAGTTAAAGAGTAAAGGGATATTAGTTTCATAATAAATTGGACAACGGGTAAACGAATGTGTCGACCATGTGATGTAAGTGGTTAAGCAGAGAACCCTTACGCATAAGGTTATGAATGACAATCCCGTGTAAGGCTTGGATGTTAGTGAATTTAATTAAAATCATCCAATCTATCAAACACCATACACCTTCGTCGTCAACCTGATGAGCAGAAAGGTAATTCAACAACGAGACGGTGTGGACACTTTGGAATATTGTAAGAAAAAAAACCAATTACCGCATTATACGTATTCAAATGTGGTTCATCTGGATCAAATGTGATGAACGAGAAACCAGGATGGTTCCTAGTTTTGCTTCCCAGCGTTAAATGTAAAAACGATACTCCCAATTATCAACTTGTATTTTAAAATATAAATGTCTTAAATCGTTAGTTGGAAGAGAAGACCTTATTGTCTTAGTATCGCCAAAATAAACACATTACTATTATTATTAATATTATTATTATTTGAACTTTTCTCAGCATAGCTGGTAAGTATTCCAAGGAAGTTCCACTGCGTCTCTTAGAGAAATTCTTATGTGCACACTTTCCGGATAATATGAGCCGTCCCCAAAATTGGACCTCAGATAGATAGGCCTTTTGAGGAATTTTCTAAAGATTGTCGTCTATATATTTGCTCACTATTTTCGTGGCTCCAATAATAATAATAGGGTAGACTTTTGTCTTCATTCTCCAGATTCTTTGGCGTTCAATAGCCAGATCTTTATATTTGAGCAGTTTTTCTGCCTCTTTTCTTATAACATTCATGTCGCTGGGAACAGAAACATCAATAAGAAAACATTCTTTACTCTCCTTGTCTCTCAGAACAATGTCAGGCCAATTTGCATTGATTGTTCTGTAGGTATTCATTGGTTGGTCCCAGAGGATTGTGGCTTTCTCATTGGAGTTCACAGAACTAGGTTCATGTTCATACCAGTTTCTTTCACAGTGAACCCGAAACCACATATATGCCAATGTATATATGAACAATCTCTGTTATGCCTTATCAAATACTCATTCTTATGGCATGGGGCATCCTGAAACTAGATGGTCGATTGTTTCTTGCTTCTCTCTAAATAGTCGGCATAGGTCATTGTAACATCACNTTTCTTGCTTCTCTCTAAATAGTCGGCATAGGTCATTGTAACATCACACCTCAAACCCTGATGTTATTTTTTCTTTGGTAGAAGCGGGATCCACATAAATACCAAAATCCCTATGGTTGTTTTTGTCGCTGCCACCAGCTCGGTTTCCCGAGCAAACCAACTCACGTGTAATAACAATAAATAATGATTTATTACAAATAACTATAAATCTGAATTTACAACAGAGACAAACTCCCAAAATCATTAATACATCTAATAATCTGTTATTACACAAATAATGCTGTCAGAGAGCATTGTTTACACTTGGTTAAATATAGTTGAAGACAACTAAATTGTAAAAACCCTCAGGTTATCTGATCCTTCGAAAATATAAGTTGTTTTCCCCGACAACTAACTGATACTAGTTACGACCCTCGCACCTAGTAATGAGTTCATTAAGACTACCGCAGCAGTCTAACGAACATCTGGTCTCCGCGACATAGTGTTTAGCTCAGTCACATGTCAGACTGACGGATCTCTACATTCCCTCGTAAAGAATCTCTGAGGAGCTTCACTCCTCCCAATATATACTGTACCAGACGTCACGTGATCAGCAAATAACCACGCCTTCGCCACCACCGTGCAAACACTCTTTTTGTGTCACCCCTTTGGCTTCTAGGAACGCAGAGGCTGCGCCGTAGAGGACGAACCGCCATGAGCGTCACCTAGGCGCTTCGCAAACACCCCTTTCGTTGTTCTATATTCGGCACGTACTTCATTCATTACTTCGTAGAATTCTACTTTTCTTTAGGTACACCTAAATTCCAGTGGGTCAACGTCGCCGGCTGTATTCTTCGAATACACTTGTACGTACTTTCCTTAAAAGTGAAAGGTGTTCGTTCAAACAATACCTCCACACGGAATAGGTTTAGGGCGAATCCCAAGCTGCGACGGCACGTCCGTCTTAGCGCTGACCGGCCACTTATTGTAAGATTCTTAAAAGCATCCGGCTTGGAAAATACAAAGAAATATTAATATTTCACAAATTGATGGCATGTCCTGGCGCCGACGTTACAGTGATCTGTGTTTTAGCCATAAAGTTGATTCTTCTTTGTCAACATTAGCATTATGCAGATAATTTGGGAATTGTTCATACAAGGGTTTAGCAAACCATTTTGCACCACGGAATTTTATATCATTTATTGGTAGTTCAAAATTTTCCGGTAACTTTAGGGGCGTGTAATCTTTATCTAAACGAACAAGTAACTGATGAAGAGGGTCGTGACTACATTTGAAATAATTTCTTAGTTTTGTTATCTGCGAATGGCAAAGATTTGCAACGTCTAACAACCCTTTCCCCCTTCTGAACTTGGCAGGTAAAGGCGGTCAACACATCCTTTGCATGGTGTCTTCTAAATTTTGTCATGAGAGTGCGTGTTTTTCTGTTGATATTGTTCAGATCTGTGTGGGACCAATTAACAATTCCAAATGTATATGTCAGAACGGATACTGCCCAGCTATTTATTGCCATAATAAGTTTTTTTGCATTTAATTGCGTCTTCAATATTATTATATTCTCTTTCATGTTGAGTCGCTGTATGTCAGGGTCATCTCATAGTTCTTCTTGAAGAATTACACTGTCTGTTGTTCTCCATAACTATGTACATTAATACGCAAATGTACCAGAATATTATAATTCCTTTTCTGCGTGACCGTGACCTTTTCTGAGTGAATTACACATGACAAATAATAGTCAAGTACATTTTTCTATTATTTCATATTTCACCTTTTACTTTACGGAGACTACATAATTTTAAAATTACATCAAGAAAGGAAGTAACATGGTTTATTTGTTTGAAGGACGATGTAACTCGAATACATGAGTTTAATCGACAGCTCTGAACTGTTGGGATAAATAATATTCGTTGGCAATTGTACGTGAGTTACGAATGGATCCATTGTTCAATCACCACTTACATCCAATATATAATATTTATAATTGTTCTGATGTATTGTTTATATTGTTTAATGCTAAATGTCTTGCCTACTAGAACTTATTTTGTAAATTCCGATTGTAACGAGCGGGATTGCGTCTCTAGCAAGGAGTACGAAAATTGAATTACAGATACTATGTTTTTCGAGAAAACATTTTTTGGGCGAAGCGCAACAAAATAAAACAAAATATTCTTGAACGGATGATATTTTATTTTAGTTCTCATTGGGGAGATAGTTTATCAAAGGGAGGTCAATAGTAATGTTTATTGTGGACTATAGTTTCACAATTGTCGTGAGTGCCATGAGAGCACTGCAGTTTCGCAAAAAGTGTTCATCGCAAATCTTCAGTCAACTGAGTGACGAGTCAATAATCAATACTTGTCATCCAACTTCCCCACCAAGTCTCCCAGAAAATCGTCATATTGTCTTTCACAAGCATAGCTGTACACATTATGACACATTTTACAGTAAATGTAAAAAAATAATTTGGAGCCGCACTTTCCTAAATACATTTAAACCTAAATTCAAATCTCATCTTCTGTCAAAAGCAACTCAAATGTCGACGTATCCAGTAAATATATCTTACAGTTATTACTGTCAATATAATTATGAATGAGTTTTTCACCTTAGTCCTATGCAGTTAATAACATGTCATTGAGCGCAGGTTGACGGGGTAGGCACTGCTGCGGAATAAACTATTTATCAAATAATGTGAAAGTGTGTCAAGTAGGCGGAAGAAGAACAATTTGAAACCTCAGGCAACGTTGGAAGAGTTCAGCAAATACATTTATGAACTAATTTCCATACTCTAGTTGGTCCTATACATCGAAAAGCATGAGCAGTCAACGACGAAAAAGTAGAAAGCATCACCACTACATAACCATTTATAACTTTATCATTTATATTATGTAAGAAGAGTACTCATTTTTTAAAGTAACAATTGTTCAATCCAAGTTCAACACAAAAAAAGTCACTTTCATATGAAATCCTTCAAAATGCAACAAATTAACAAGCTTATATTTTTTTGTATATCAGTATATCAAATGTCACTGTCGGTGATTCGCACTGCTGATAACCTAACCGACGAAAATTAGGAGTCTACTGTACATTGTTTTTTAGTTATCAAAACTGACGCTAATATATCATTGCTTGAAAAGATGCCATTGATTGTCGGATTTGTACATCAAAAGTTCGTTTGAAATAACCTTGCTGGAAGGCGAGAGATGGTTTTTTAGTTATATCTCAATTCCTTAGCTGGGGTTTTTCCATTACATTGTACATCCTGAAATTTACACACATGAATAAATGAAACAGTTTATAGATTCAGTATTTATAAATCAACTTTAATGAAACTACATTAATACAAAATTTGGTGGGACACACCACACATTTTTGAAACTAAATTACAAGCCCAATACGTCATCAAGGGAGTAGTAGACGAGAGAGACGGGTACCTTATGAGCTGAGGCAATACTCATAAAGATCGAAGGATCATTTGGGCCATCGGGAGGGTGGGTGAGTTGGTCGTCCATTTCGCATTTGCCTCGAGCGGCGCAGCACCGTCCACGTACCGACGGTCTTAGCCACCCACCCACGCACGCATAGTCGCCACGCCGAAAGAAAGAAACCCTCGCACCGCATGCAAATCTCATTTAACATCTTAATTAGTAATGCGCTAAGTTACGACGCAGCGCGAACATAGTGCTCGCGCTGGCTCTACGCGTACAGTATCTCAGTGTCGAAGAGCAACATCATCTTCAGATCAGTGATTTTCCAAAGTAGGGTTGCCTCTAATGACAAGTAATTAGAGAATTTCTACATACAAGGAATATGAAAGGACACCAAATAAAGAAATTAATATTTGTAAATGAAATATGCCGTACAAAACGATTTATATATTCTACCAAAAATAACTCGTAAGTATTTTTCTCAACATAATTTAAGTTTTTAGATACTTCGACGGGTTCTCAACCGAAGTAACATTAAGTTTACGATCATGGATATGTATTTCAATATTTTTAGTTTCGTGAACTTTCGAAATCATTGATCACTAATATATTACAAGTAGATACAATTAGTGTGTGCTTTTCATTTTAAATTTTCATTCAAAATTATCATTAGTTGTGTTATTCTGTTATCTATATAACTTTATCCCAAACATTTCTTATTACCGAAATAATGATATTTACTCGTATTATTCAATTTTCTATTAACGTGTGTATACTGTTTAGAGGTTGAACTCCATATCGATTCGTGAGTGATGTTGAAAAGGAATAATCCCAGACTACATATTAGGATTAAAAATGCAATTTTATGTATAATTGTATTTATTAAAGAAAACATACGCGAAAAATAAACTACTCCATCACTTTTCCTACTTTAAGTTTAAAGAAAGCTATTTGTCATCCGACGATACCGTCAGGGGAGAAAATATAAAGGGGAATTTGTCCTATTTCAAGAAAATACAATGCACAATTTCTCCTAGTGCCTCCTATGGGCTGATCATGTGATTGAGACGTGTCTCCTTACTCCACCAATAATAGGCGAGCAACGAGTGACAGTTGGCGCCAAAGGGGCTACGGGAATTTGTGCTAATAGAGCTGTTATGAGAAATAACGCGCTCGTAAGTTGTGGACACGGTTGGCGGTTCTCTCTCGATCTAGTACACCCCTGCTCTAAATATCTCTTGTCGCCAGTGTATTTCGCCTCGTAAAGAAATCATGGCGGAACGATGAGGTAGCGGGGGCGAGGGAGGGGGGGTAACATTGGGTGGTTGCAGCGCGCAGCAGACCTAATCTGCACGCGCGAAAAAGGCCAGTTTATGAGGGTAAGGCTGATTGCAAGCACGTTCTAATGAAATTAAAAACGTGTAATGGTAGTCATGCCGCCTTCGCCGCCGCGTACGGGACCTCGCCCGTGGAACTAATTCTCCGACGGTAGCAACGCGAAGCGAGGAACAAAGGTTTCCCAGTCGCAATCGGAGCGTGGCTTGGGTGTTGGTTGGATGTTGGCGAGACGCTAATCAAGTGATTTCGAATGAAAGTGTTTGCGTATGTGACGTTTAACCTCACACGAGGTTTGTTCGCATCTCTCTCGACATTCGTTTACGTATATTTAAATAGCTTCTTTCTATTGCGAATGGTAATAAATTTGAAATGAACAAGAAATGCAACTGCAACTGCTAGAGAAAGAGATGGAGCTTTGGAAGAGGTCCATGATTTTGTTTCACTCAATAAACACACAAGAACATTATCACATAATTATTTCTTTAGTCCAGAAGCAGTTTTAGAAATTCCATACTATTTTTGTTTTCGTCATATAATTTACACAGCACTTATTGTGTTTATGGTTCATCAATGTGCATCAAAAGAAACATTAGTATGGAAGTGTTCCTTAATGATGTAGTAATGAAAGTAGTAAAGAGGACCGAGGGATCAAACTCGGAACCTCCAGCTGTAAGCGCTGGTGTGCTTCCCACTACACGATCTCGTTAGTTCCTAAACCTCGTATACCATAATCATTGAACTTGCGATAACTCAAAGACTGCAGAGGAGACACAACCTTCGTTGTAGGTTGAAATACTCCAATTTGGTGCTTTTTTAACACACACAATCTGTTAGATAGGTATTAACCACAACGCAAAGTAACAGAATAATGATGTTATATTGAATGGGAGGTGGGGCAGGGGGTCGAACCGGAATCGGGTTCATATAACATCACTCATTAATCTGTTACCTCGCAATGACGTTAACTGCTATTTAGCAGCTTGTGTGTGTTAAAAGTATAGCGTTGTATTCAAATGCAAAGTGAAGCCGATTCTCGAAATTTGTAATATGGGAATATTTTCTCGAAAATTCTTATCTGGAATTTAGTTATAATCGTCATAATTACATAAATCTGTCATAATTACACATTTTCGAATGTTCACTTCCGCAAAATTCGATTTAAATAACGAAAGGATAACGAAAACGATTGAGATCATCACACGTTTTCATCATATATAAGTAACAAGCTGATAACCCTGTGTTACCCGGGATTTTTTTCAGGAAAAAATTAAGTCTATCTATATTGCAAGATAAAATAATTATACTCACTGGTTTTTTAAATCATATGTATAGCATCCTAATTTTGCCAATTCAAACAATACGACTTTGTTAAAAAACTTGATTGTATACACCATTATGAGTTTCACATCTAGGAGCAAGATTAAATCCTTGGATGAAACCACTCTTGAACACGGAACGTTAAGTCGACGGTGATAAAAATATTCAATAAACACACGACACCTAGCACACCACTTCACCCTTAGGAGAGTTAGGAGTATTTAACCCCCATATGAGCTGAACTTGTATGTAAACGGATTTATGTCACTTTATCTAATGTCCCGAAATATATGGAGAAAAAAATCCGTCTTTTTAATTGAACATTTTTACATGACCCTCCCATCCCACTTAGCCCATGGGCGTTCTAGTACTGTTTCCCTCTCCAATGGTGGCCCAACTCTAACATAACATCGGAAATGTCTCTATACATCTCAGCATCTAAGGTAGAACGAATCCACTCGCCGGGAGCGCGGCTGCACCACTTCATTAAAACGTCTGAAAAGGTACAAAAATAGGTACAAATTTGACATTTTAAAGACTTTTTCATTTTTGTTAAATGCACAAAACAAAGAACAAATGTAATTTGATTAAAATGTTTTTTTCCTTTTTAATCCACTTTCTTAAATTGAATCTTTTGGCCACTTCTACTTTTACTGAGTTGTTTCTCAATAATTTATTTTAACCTTTGTAGAAAACATTTACTGTCGCGGCGTTTTTGTAGAAATGTAAAATGAGACGAACAACACTGCCACTCGTGTTGTCTCCTATCCCTAACCGTTTAGGCAGCTTAAACAAATATACCTCTCCGAAGATGGATTATTTCCCTACTTCAACAATTATCATCAAAAATATTTTCTGTCTTCTTTTCACACATTTTAAACATAAAAGCCTATAATCTTCCTGAAAATCTAAGCTATCTTCTTATCAAATTGCATCACAATCGGTTCAGAGGTTCAAAGGTAGCAAACAGACAGACGCACTTTCGCTTTCAATTTTCGTATGGACTAGACTGATGTTGTTTGGAAAATGAGATAAATTTGCACCATAGTTATTTCCAATTGAGATATTAAAAATAGGGAGTGTGTCGATAGCGTTTGTGTACAAAGACTCATTGTATAATCCGTCGTCTACGCCAACCATGTATCTATGCACTAACCATGTATCCTTCATGCGTTCCTTACCTCGTGGAAACCATCGTTGAACAGATGAGTCCACTTCCCAACCCATTCACCGCTCCCGCATAATCACCACCTCCGCCGTGATGACACAAGCATCACCAACGTCGAGTGCCCCGTCGCCTAGAGCCTGAGTCTACTTCACAAGAGCACTCTTTCACTCAGTTTCGAATAAAAGGACGTCTGGTCGGTCGGTCTGCCTCCTGAGCAAACACACGTACTCACACATCCACACACATTCGAATGTTCTCGAGGCGACGACGTCGTCTTCAAGTGGCCGATAAAAACGCGCGAGGAGCACAAGTGACGTGGGGTTTTGCGTCGCGGGTGGTAGCGCAAGGTCGCGTCCCCTCGCGCGGAGAATGACAAGTGATGGCGCAGGAGCCGGCAGAAGCAAGTGTCGATGTTGGAGACGAATTATGTAATGGTGTGGTGAGCTGACTTTGGGAGTCGAAACGGAGAATTCAGAAGAAAAAATACATAAATAACTCTAGAATTAACATCCATTTCATTATTCAGCCTATTTCTAATAAATAGCTCTAAAAAAATTATCAAATTTTAATATCACATTCTACATTTTGTCAATGTATCTTTTATCGAAGTCATATTTTCATCAAGTTCAATTTCAGGTCAAAGGCAACAGAATTCGCACTCGAGATTTCGGAGGGATAATACCTTGATAGCAAGTTTTATTATGCAAAAGTGTTGACACACAGCCGTTACAAATGGGAATTCGACGAATTAAAAATGAAACAATTTTTTTCGTACAATTTATTTGTACGTATCACATTAAGCATGACGATAAAACAGATTATGTTCTCTGCAAAAAATATAAAAGCATCCGTTAATACAGATCTCTCCGTTACGACTTGAACATAGGATATTAGAAAGACGTAATTGACTTAAATCTAACAGATATGAGCAATACTAAAATAATACCTTCAGCCCAACGAAGAGAACGTTATGATCATCCTCACGAAGCTGCTTCATTCTTGCCTATTGCTTTTCTTCCTACAACCTCGAAAACCAACGAAAAACTACTCCAGAAAAGATTACAAACCACTATTGAAGAAAGAAAACTCTCATCGGGTTGGTTTTGGAAGTGATCATTCAAGTACTGATCAAATCCATCGAATAACGAATGTAAATGAAAAATTGTTTTAAGAGTAGAAAATATGTTACGATCTGATTTTCCTGATTGAGGGATCAGGTGTGGTTTAGTTAAAGTTTACTCGAGAAAATAAAACACTATTACGTAAAAAAACGTTCAGAGGTTAGAACATTTCGTAACGGGTTAGTCTCGGGCGTCATTATTTTCAACAGGGCCGTAAAAGATCGTCCCATGAGGTGGTACTCGGAAGCCAAGAGTAAATGCATATTGTGTAAAATTTTGTGAAACACAGACGAGAAATAAAGTACCTGAACTCACTAAAACAATTCTCGGAATGTTTGAATTGATGTATTCCCGGCCGTTCCACACAATTTTATGAAACTTCATAAATAGATATCTCTACAGAAAATGTTTCTCTACCTTCTTACCTTGGCGAAGCCTTCGCTATTACGAAAACTTCCATCCCCAGATAACGGGTAAATTTTTAAACGCTTTGGCTTGATTCTATCATTGCAGACAATTTCACAAAATTTCATAGACATCGATCAAACGATAGAGATCTGCACAGCCTACCAGAAATATAATCATCTTACTATATTAGCTACTGTATCAGTGTTACCGGCTATGCAGGATTCAGGCGCATTGATATGTGGGAGATAAAAGGGCGTCGCAATGGTTGAAACGGTGCAGTCAGAGCAGAAATTCTCCGTGCGACATGGTTTGTCACTATTTCCGGATTGTCGATATTGTTACTATCTTCCTTTCAAGTGTAGAAGAGGGGAGTAGAGTTAAGTGCCATGTTTGCAACAAAGACGTTTTCTGATATCTAAGCGAACGATTTATCACGAAGTTTCGCGGTGATTTTATGTGTACGTGATCTATTAAAAAATAAAGAATTTTGGACCTCCATAAATGCACAGAAATCATTTTTACAAATATGTCAGTGTATGTGTACTCTAACTTTGATGAACCAGAATTTATAAACTCCATTTAATACGAAGTTTCTGTCATAGGGCTCATGAAAGAAAAAGAAACTTCAGAGGATCATAAGAAAGTCTATATTATAGTTAATACATTTTGCTTAAAATTGTGAACCTTATTGTACCTGCTTGTAGTGAAAGAGTGAGAAAATAAGATGAATAGCAGGTAGTAAATTGAATTGTTTAGAACTAAGATTTGTAAAATATTAAGAAGCAAACCACATGGAACGTCATTCACAATCAAGTCTGGAACAAATTGATATCAATGTCACGTATTAGTGATCTGGACAAGATGAAAACGTAAATGAGAATAATGAACGTATTCACGCATTTGAGTTTGTCCTACATGGCTCTGCATCCCGAAGGTATATTACAAAAACACGATTCAGTGTGAAATACGCAATTCCCCGGTAGCTTAGAGTACGAAATAGAGGTGAAACGTGGTGAAAAAGGAAGGTTTAGAGGTAGGCAATCGCTCGCTTCAAGTTTTCAGTAGAACAAACACGAGTGCAGGTGTGTGAAATCGGGCGAAGTGGAGTGTTTGCTCTGCGACCGACAGACAGCGTGAAAGAAACGTGTGGAGGGAGGGATATCAAGAGAGCACCAAGAATCACACGGAGAAGTTCCAAACGCAAAATAGGCTCCTAAGAGAAAAGACTCAATGATTTCATGGCCCATTTCCAAAATATCATTACGATGCCACATTTATTTCGCGGAATAAATATTGGCTCATTCATATTCCTTTGCATCAGCAATTTTTATACGTAGTCACTGAATAACAAACAGTTCGTGAATGTTTTCTCGTAGGTTTGAGAATAGTGACGTTGATCAGTTCTGTAACATAGGTCTCTCTCTTGTCTTAACGTGTAGTGCTGAAAACACGTATATTTATGTTTCTTTTAAAGGTCTGTTTTGCCGCATAATGGGAAATATAACCTTTTTACACTTTTCTAACAAATGATCAATCGCTGCTTTATATCTTACCAGGAAATGAGAACAGTATTGGATAGAAGATGTTTCTTTCATTCTGAATGAGAAATCAGAAAGTGCCAGATGTCCTGCCCCAGGCAGATTATTCGTGAGTGGTGTTTTGTGGAAGTGATACATTAAGCGATATGGTAGGAAGATTGAGTAAATGATAGAGCAAACGGGAGTATCCTTATTAGGTCCGTCACCATCCAGTTTCGTCCACGGTAACATATTTCACCTCCATTGTCTTTCTTTCCTTTTGTCTTGTCTGTATAAACTGTGCGGTATGGGGTTCACGGTTGTTTTCTCGATGTTTTCGACAACACAATCTGACACACATTACGTAATTTGTTGTTTGTTTACGTCAGTACCACACATCAGTATCGGATCTGGAATGGTAAATACAATCACCGTAGTCGGTCTAAGAAAAAAAACAGACCAAAACTCCGTCCTGTCCTAGGCAGGGAGCTGACCGGTAAACCCCAACGACTGGTGATAATTAAATCAGTGACTTGTACCCGTTCGAGGTCCAAGCCAAGAGGTAGCCCTCGACGGGTCGACGACGATGGAGGTTGAGTTGTTGGGCGGTCGAACTGATGTGAGCACCGCGAGAGCTGACTAAGCAGTTTCGCCGTTCTCATAGCGCCAAGAATGAGGGGGAGAGCCACCCCTCCTGATTCTCTCTCTCTCCTCGTAGATCCACGCCCACATCATCTTCTGAGATTCTCCTTTGCCTGCGGTTACACCTCAACAGTCTCTAGTCACGGATTTCCAGTCCCAAACCAATCCTTTATTTTGCTCTTCAATAAAGCGAGGACGGATCAGCATTTGAATATTTAGGTGGATTCATCTAGCTAGTAACCGTAAACAAATTTGGACCCGACTTAGTACTAACAATTCTTATGAATTCAATGATAGCAACAAGGTTCTTGAGAAACTATTATTTACGAATCACTAGATCTACACCACAACATCGATAAGTAGAAAACTAAGAATGGTTGTCTTGTTAAATTCATATCCAGTAGAAATGGTACAACTCTAACACGACTTATGAGGCGGATTTATTGTGTAAAGATGACGATGACAAGATTCTGAATGATTAATGATCAGGTGCATACAGTGTTGATTTGCTGCCACCTTCTCGGGGTACAGCACAAAGTATCGTCCTCGAAAAAGCAAATTTCTCTTAACTCTGAAGTATTCTCACACGAGAGAAAAATGTGAATTTTCAAAGGGTTATACCTAAAAACTTAAGCATCCAAAACCGAACTAACACTAACCATGATTAAAGGAAACACGTAAATACTTTTTAATGTACTTCGGAAACAAAATATTAACTAGATTAATTTTTCATTAGTATGAAAATAGCGCTGTGTGGATTCTCGGAATTTTCGTTGCCAAACGCCCTTCTTCTTCCTTTTTTTAATAATTGTCGTTAGGTTTTCAAGAATGAACATTTAATAAAAATTAATCTTGTTGTGAGTGATATTGCGAGAACTCGGTTAGTGTATTTATAAAATTTGTAATTCATGAAATAAATGGGTGACACTTCGTAATATAGTAATAGCATAGGTACAATTAAATCATTGATATATATATATATATATATATATATATATATATANTATATATATTAAATCAGGATAAATAAATAGAATAACATGTATTTATTTTGATTTCGAGTTGAAAAACGTCACCAGCCATTTAAATGAAATAATTGCAATTATAATTGATGATGAAATATATTGCGTCTTATGGAGAAAACGCTTTTTTACAAAATATGACCAACTATTAAATCATTAAATTCATGGAAGTTTACTATGATTTATAGAAAATTTTCGGTAGTAATTTTACATCACTTTTATCTATATGTCACCGGGTATTACAAAAACATATTTTACTGATGTATAAATCACGAAACCGTTGTGCTCGGCTGCTATGTTTTTACTTTATGCTCTTGTGAATTTACAACGAGTCAAACGAGTTCCTCAATATTGTTTGCACTATGTTGTTATCCGATAGATACAAATTACGTCATGTTTATTCGTCATTATTATTCATACTGTTGTGTAATTAAACAATTACACTAAATATAAAGAAAACAATTATACTTCTCAGTGATTTGACTAACTTGGAGTGCTGGTTCCACCTTAAAGAAATATTTGTGATGTAGAAGAGAAACGAGGAGTAACTCTGAGAGGAAGAGAGAGAGAGAGAGAATCCGAATATCGCGCGCAATAGGAAGTCATTAATCCCACGGCACGCACTCGGCTACCGGAATGCGTCCTCACAAAAGGCATCGCAGGCCACACGCCGTCAGCCAACGAGCTGCTGCAGTAATGGCAGAGCGGTGGCGCAGTAATAAAGTGGAGAGGATAATGTTGGGGATATTTAAGAGGACGCCGAAGATTAATAAGAGGTACAGTGACGCACAAGACGTGGAAAAGGAAGTTTTCGTGGACGGGATGATGATAAGGACGAGAATAAAAATAGTCAAAATCTGCGAAGCGAGTCCAAAAAATGAGAAGAAGAAGAATAGGAGTTTTTGATAGGATTCAAATCTCGATGACCATGCTAGAGCGAAAGGAAAGGATCAAGGACCTGGATGTAAGGAGATCCGAACATGCGAGGAACAATAAGAATTGAACTCTGGAAACATACAAGAGAAAGTGGTCACCCAACAGAATGCGAGTCAAGGTTGAATGCAAAAGGGAGAAGGAAAAGAGAAAAAATAGAAAGAAGTTGAAAACAAAGGAACATGTGAGGTTAAGGTCGCGAGTACAAGATTGTGGCATACAAGAGTTTTAATAGCGGGCGGGAGTGAAAGTTGATGCCGTGAATACGATCTTGGAAGAATAGACTTTGATTTTGTGAGGTAAGTTTTGTCAAGTAACCACACATTACGTGTGCAGCCGTTAGAAAAAGCAGTTAAGAAAACTCTCGTACACATTTTTGTTATTTTAATCGTGACAAATTGTTATAATCTTTGTTTTATTTCACGATAAACTCTGGCATTTGTATTTTATTCGAATAGGAAATATTTAATTTAATATATAGAAATAAATGCTCCAAAAATTAAAAACATAGTAAAAGTTCACTAAAATACATTAAAGACAACAGACTTCTTATAGCGTACAAATATCGTACTGCGAGATGTAGTTGAAAACGAGTAATAGCTAAAATATATTCCGTAGTTTAAACATTTCTAAAAACAACCAAATGACAAGTTAAAAGTTAAGATACACTGTACGAGTGCTGAATGAAGAATATGATGTAGATACATATTTTGATACAATGTTAGTAGTTTAAATATCGAAACTGCGAAGGGGGAAAGTGAAAAGGAAAGACATATTTTCTTAAGACTTTTCGATGAAAGGACGTTCTCCATGCTGTCAATCATTTAGTTTCGAAGAACAAGGCGTGGCTGATAAAGAGTTTTGTACGTTGCTAAAACAGCTGTTATGACAAGTGATAAGAATTCATACATAAAAATTATTTAATGTATAGGCAATGCCTAATTCCTAATTTATACTATAATTAACCTGCAGAGGTGGGAGGAAAATCAGAAGATAAAATGATTATAAATCGAGAAAAAAAGCATCAACAAAACAAATATTTCGAAATTAAACGTGACATATTTTCACAGAAAATTTTTGAAATGACTAAATCAAATAATTTTCTTCACTGCGATAGAGTTTTCCGAAGAGAATACACCATCGGAAATGTCGTGGAGAGCCGCCAAGACAGTTAACAGATGGCTATACAAATATTGGCGGACGTAGAGGAGCACTCCACTCGGAACTGGAAGCCAGCAAACGTGAGAAATATGATTACGCTTGAAAAAAAGTAAGGGCTTATATTCTTGTCAAATACATTCTATCAAGACTTATTTGGTAATATTTGGTATATTTGGTAATAAAATAATACATCATAATATTTTAACACAAAAACTAATTATATTTCCCTATGTTAATATTTAGTTTTGTTTACAATGTTCTATTTCACATTTAGAGAAATGACGTTGGATCCAAATTATTTATTGTTAGAAAATTGTAGTTACGGAATTGCGGTCTCGTTTTTTAACATTAAAATAAATGTTTCACTTCAGGACGAATTATTTTAAGATCACTTAAGAAAATTTGATTGATTAAATCTCGCTCAGTATTTACGAAAGATAATTTTGGGATGAATATATTTATTCATTAAATTTTAGCTAGGGTAATTCTTTTTTCTTTCGTTTATGACCAACAACAGTTCCCGAGTATTACAAGATACTTGCGTTTGTTAAAATTATTTTATGCTCCGAAATATGTTTATTTTGGATCTCCTGTACTATTATTAAGTGTATTGCTTCCTCCGAAATGCCAATGAAGTGTGAAAACATTAACCATACTTCGATTTGTATTAAGATACTCAAATATATTAGGGTTATTTAATCCCTAATAGAAGGAATCGAATAGTATGTCAAGATACCTCGAATTAAAAAAAACGGGAAAGAAATTATAAGAACGACGGGAAACAATGTAGTTAGGTCCTTGACCATAAAAATAAGAAAAAACTTTCCCTAAAACAACGTTGATGTTTGTAAACCAGGATCTAAAAATGAATTAAAATCAAAAATCTGTCATGAGAAGACCAGGCAGGTTCGCCTCAGCGTTGAGCCAATTAAAATCGGCCAAATTGAAAAACGGCATTGCTTCATTTTTCTTCCCCAACATTTTACTATCTTAGCGATTTCAGGTAATCTCGGGAAGTACCCGAAAGTGCAGGAACATTTCCGAGCACCCCACACCAGGTTTCCCCTGCCTCCCCGTGTTCTATGCAACTGCGAATTCGAGCCGCTCGCAATTCAAGTAGCTGCGCAATCGAGACTTGGACTCGCGGAAGTGGTAGATGTCATCGATACCTAACGAGGCGATAACACCTAACAAAACATCCGACGAGGTCCCCTGGAAAGCAGCGCATAGCGAGAGGTATAACCTCCTACACGTAACGCCACTTAAACCATTAGTCGGAGTGACAAATCGTGTCGTGTGTTCCGCACGGGGGACAGACCTCCACGATCACGCGAAGGAAAGAGAGAGGGACGTATGTGTGATGAAGACGCTATCAGATGTGCACTTGAAGGTCATTCAAGATCAGATCCACTACGCCAGCGTGCGACCGACGTTTCGAATGAACTTGGCTATGTTGAGTCTTAAATAAAGGAATATTCTTCCTGCTTCATTCTTCAGAATAAATATACCTATAATTATTATTATCTCAAGGGCTTTTATTAAAGAAATATAATATTTTGAGAGCGTTCCATACTACTAGAATTACATTACTCAATGTAATGGAAACTTCCTGTAAAATCAATCATTTATTCCTTACTTCGTAGAATATATGAGAAGCAAAGGAAGAGTGGATGGGATGGACACTCCCTCGATACCATCACTAACTCGACATTCCCTCCGTAAAATATACCTCAACAATTTAAAACGCTTTCGAGGTGGAATATATGAATAACTGAAGGATTGGTCAGCAGAGGGTAACTCCCAGCGGTAGGGAGGACACTGGAATCTATGATGAACCCATATCCTCCTGAGCAGCGATAGAACATCTCAATAAGTAATGGGAATGTGGTTAGGATGGTTTTCGAGGATGTATGAACTTTTTAATCTCTGTTTCTAGGCTGACCTTATTGAGTCCCGTCGCGAGTCTCCACGACCAACACTTCAAGAACTAGAATTTCAGACAAGACAAAAATGTGTGTCACTAATTTTGAGTAACTGTATAGGCACCTTCGTGTGCATGGTAGTTATCCGGTTCTCCTGCAGTATTTTGATTATATTGGTCGGAAAGTTTCTCGCTAGTCTTGCACGAGTAACATTTTCCTTTCGCAATTTGTTCTGCTTCTTGGCAGCAAATTATCACTTAAAACCACACAAGTAATATTTGATAGTTTGAACATAGCGTGCATTACCATACCAGTGAATTGCACTGAATGCCATACGATAAAAATGTATTTTTCAAAATGTCGGCGAGTATATAATTGTGAAATGGAGAACCTAATACCAAGAATTTTCCAAGTAGATATTTCGTTATATTTAATATCGCACGGAGTCGCGCCAGAGCATAACTTGTGTGACACGGTGCTCTTACACTCTCCAGGGAACGTTAACGTGCGATAGAGAATCACGTTATGCACAGGTCGTGACGAGTGAGACATCCCTAACTTTCCTGTAACGAAAGCGCAAGGCATAACTTCGGTAATTTGCAATCTGCGTGCTTGCGCGCGCCGCAACGCAATACGGGTTCTCAGAGAAGAAGAGGCAGGAGAAACAAAACCAAAATAAAATACCCCCGCAGCGTCTAAGAAGTGCTCGTCTGCTAACCGTATAGTACAAACAAGTTACTTAGATATAGGAGTCATCAAAACATTTATGCGGACGCACTCACGAATCTGTTATGCCTGTCTACGCATGCGCATTAAAAGGACTGGATTCGCATTCTTCCGAGACACGGAGGAGAGTCTTCAGTCGTCTGCAGACTCGCGCTCCCCCACATACTTGGGCAACGGGCACGTCTCGTGGCGAGCAAGGCACAGTCTCGCCATTAAGCACGCGGCTGCGGGGGCGACAGCGGCGACGACGACACAACTTTTAGGACGGGAGATATTCGTCCGTGGCTACTGAAGTCTTTTAACGGAGAAAGACATCCGAGCGTCACTTCCTTTATGGGGTCTCAACTTCTCTCCGCAAAGCAATCTCTTCGCGGAGGAGATATTTCTCTCTCTTTGAAATGAGTATTTTCTATTACCTCCAGTCTAGTCATAAATAAATACATTAGGAGGGATGTTAGCGTTTCGACATATAATACGGCCCCTGAAGGGGCAGGTGCGAGAGCGCTTCCAGTAAAGTTGTCGCGAGGCTGAGACCATGTCAGCCCAGTCGGTAATCGGGGGTGGTGGAGAAGGTTCGGGGTTGGAGGCAGGAGTGACAGAACGCATGCGGCGTATAGCTACAGCCGTTCTGCTCCGAGACCTCGAGCCTCGGGTTTATATAGCCGCATACGTGCTGAGCCGTCATTCTGAGCCCGGCGCGCTGTTTAAACGATTGCGCTAATGCCGCCTCGTGTATCTACGCGACATAGGCATGATTAAAACTTGTTATTGCGGTTATAATACACAATAGAATACACGCAGCTTTTAGGACTTGGATTATGTTTCACATTACACAAAAGTGCGAGTGTTGTTGTTGTTTTTTGCTAGCATCAAGTAAAACTAGTTATACCCACTGCACGACCAACACGTCGCTCTCGAACAAGTATGTAAACAACTTATTTTGACCAACACAAATCACAAGAAATAAACAACACTGTCATAATCATCTCGCATCGCTCTGGAAATCTGATTCTTTTGTCGTCGTATAATAAAAGAAACATATGATTTCCAATTTATCTCATTTCGAATTTTGAGAAATATTTTTCGTTGTCTCAAAATAATATTTTCGTGATAACATCGTTAACACGTGTGCACATAATTATACTTTTTTTAGTTAATAAAATATTACACCCATAAAAGGAGCAGTATCAATTTTTAATAATTGGAATTTCTACCACTTTATCTAAAGTCTAATAATAATTTTACACTATTTTCTTTGGTAATTAGCCGCTGCAAAAAGAAGGACTTTTAGCAGCAGTATATATTTTTCGTATTATATTTTCTGAAATAAGAAAAAGAATGATAAAGTATTCTTTCGGAATTCTCCAACAAATTTTACAACAGCAAATTTTACAGCCTTTGTTCTTGAAGCAAGTTCAGATAAACGTATAGATGGTTCCATATTTGGTTGTACCCCCTCTTTTGCAGTCAACTACGTATATCTGCCGTAGCAGAAAAATAATCATTTTTAACAACACAAATTCTCAAGAAACACCCGTAAATGAGCTATTGTTGCTACCGCGCTACGAAATTCCGGCTGGGGTGACGTAAGTGGCACATGTGCAACGTTATGGGCTGGAATCATCATGCATTTCATTCCCACAATCAGCGTGTCATCGCTATCTCTTACTTTCATTGCTCTCAAAGATATCCATTTGGCAATAGCTAGGACACGGGGCTGTAAAAACGCACTAAAACCTTTCTCTTTATATCACTCTTTATTGCAGACCCCGGAGTCAGCATGGCTCAGTTTGTAGAGTGCTAAGCTGCTGGGTACTCGGCGGCCAGTGTGGTCACAGGATTTCCACTCATGCTTCGACATCCAGATTATTCACGGGCATACTCGGCTTATTTTTGCTTTTTATTTATTATTTAAATATTTACCTGTCATTATCAGAGTCGAATCTAAGGGGTGGGGAGGGCGAAGGGGCGATTTCCCCCTCACCCACCAGGAATCTGACTTCACTTTGTAAAATACATAAAGAGGCGCGTTAACAAACTCGTTAAATACTTTTTTCATGTGATTTACAATATCTAGAACCCTGTTCCTAAACAACAACACCGGGATTTACATTACTTGTCACATGACTCATCCTTTCCATTGCATTTCGTCCCGTATGGTAAAGGGTTTTTATATGTAGCGCAATGTTATTCTATACAGAAGTTCATTTCAAACAAACCACTCAAGTGCAAGCACAAGACTGAAAACAAAATAAATACTTCCGCTGCCATAAGTATATTTTATTTGGCGGGGGTGGAAACATATGTCGGGAAACTATGTCGATTGACCCTCGGGATATACTCAGCAAGCTGCAGAGTGATTACAGAGTATAATCTCTGTCACTGAATAGTGATGGAATACACCAATTCAGTATTTATTAGTTTAGAATAAATGAAAAATGTTGGAACCGGCTCAAAGTTATTTATTTTTATATACGAACATATATTTAGTAACATAAAAGACCTGTTCTTTCGTACAAGATAATATAACAATGGTTAATTTAAATTAAAGCAGAGAATTAATTTATTCGACAATATTCCAGTTATTTACCGCGATTATCGAGATTGCATCACACGTTGAATTCGCAAGTTATTTTATTTGTTACTGATGTAATCGAACAATACTGACAAAAAAGACGAATTAAATTTAGGTTCCGGTTCTGTGATTAGAACATACAAAAGACCAATTTTTTAATTGGTTTCATCAGTTTATTGTCCTTTCATACCCTGTTCATAACACATACACCGTTAGTATCATCATATCCTACTAACTTCGGAAGGGCATGAAGGTAGTACTAGAGTAGGTAGAATTAAATCACTAAAATATATGAAACGGATTAACATGTTACTATGGTGATTTAAAAACAAACCTCACCGGCTATTTGAATGAAACAATAGCTATAATAATTGATGCTGTAATACTTTGCGTCTTATGAGAAAAAGACACATATTTTCAAAAAATGGTAAACTTTGAAATCACGATTGTGAAGGAAGATTCCTTTGATTCGTCGTAAATTTTCCGTCGTATTTATTTCATTATTTATAGCTGTAGGTCATGGGGCATATAAGGAAGATATTTCACTTTATGAGGTGAGATGCAGAAATCACTTAAACGTTTGTGCTCGGCCGCCATGTTTTTTTGTGTTTGGCCGCCATGATGCATTTCAAACGAGTCAAGCGAGTTCCTGAATATTGTTTGTACTATATTATTAACTAATACATAGAAATTAAGTCATTTCTCATCATTATTCATATTGTTGTGTTTTAAAACAATTAGAATAAAAATAAAGAAAACAATTATGCATCTGATTTGACTAACTTCGACTGCTAGACCCTCTTTACGAGCATTAAGGTGCGATGTCTCCCAGGAAATGCGATGAATGCGGCAATTCCTCAAGATCACTGCGCGGAGGTCATGACCTAGACCTAGGGCTTAGTTCCAGGCAATTTGGCGCCAGACGCGCGTTTCCGTCCCACCACGCCCTTAAGTCTCTCCATCTCCGCCCTCGCTCTCTCTCTCTCCGTCTCTCTCGACTAAGTGAACTTCCATGGCTCAGGTGGTAGCGTTATAGTTTACCATCAAGTTCAACTCCCGGTGGAACCAGAAAAAAATTGTAGCTTTTCAAATTAATGTCTCAGTTCATATATAGCTGTGACTACTTAAAAGGAAACCTCCCTTCCTCTATCCAGCTCCTCCTAGTATCAATAACACTAACTATTACTAACTACTTCTACTAACCCCTCCACGTGGGCCAAGTTGTTGGTAAGCCTAGCTAAGCGGCCCACCTACTAACAATAGCCTACCACCCAACTCCGAACCTCCTATCGCTCCAGGTAGATAAGCTTCAATAATACGCTACATTTCACATTTACAAATACAACAATGAAAACAACTAAACTTACATTGAACTCGTTATTTTCTATTAGTCACTTTTTGTTTTTCCTTTATCATTTAGTTCCAATATGTTTCTGTAGTTGTTATTTAACTATATACTAAAATATATCCTTCAAGAACATGAAACAGTTTATTGAAATGAACCAGGGATTTTAATAGAAACATTTTGGCTCGTCGTTAAAAGAAAATTTCATCATTTTCACAAGATCGATCATTTACACAATTGAGTGTTGGTTGCACTATTCACATTGATGTATAGGGTTCATTGAAGAATTTTTTTGGTCTTTCGGATGTTCCTAGATATCTCAAAGCAGGTACATCAATTTTTTTTCTCTCTCTTCTTCTGGCATCTTTCATAGAAAATTCCCATTTCAATACTTTATATTTTGAGCATTTTAAACATTTTTGATAAAAATATGTATTGAAAACATTACTTTACTTTATGCCAAAGCTATGCTGCTATGGTATGTCCACATTAGTTGATCTGTCATTACATGAATAAAGATGTCGAAAAGAAAAATATAATTAAAGAATGCAATATGTTCGTAATACATAATTTGAAAATTGGAAGATTACTACGTGTAACTTCTATATTACTTCTCTCCTTTCTCTTAACTATATTGAAAATGGATTATCAGCTCTATATAATACAAAGAAAAGAAAATATTATTTCCGCAATCCCCATTCGATAGCGCGCTCGCTTGCCACGGAGTGTTCCCGGGTTCTTTTCTTGGTGGGGCCAGAAAAATTTGTAGCTTTTCACTTCTGTTTCAGTTCATATAGCTTTGATAATTGAAAAGTTTACTCTCTGTATTTTACCTCATCAGTAGTAATACTCGCAAAATCCCGAACCATCTAGGCGCTGTTCCCCCAAAACGTTTCACAATGTGTGTGGAGAGTAAACCCACGGAGTTGGGCGTTACTAGCGCTCGTTACCATGGTCTTAGTTGACGGAAACGAGAAATACATACTTTACAGTAATATTTAAGTGAAAAAAACAAACAAAAAACAGTGCACTCACCAAACATGTTTAAAATCTCCAGATAAATGCGTTGATGAACTTACCTAAAAAGAAAAAAATTATTATTAGCTCTTTTATTTCAAAATTAATCCAGCGTTTACAACATAAACTATGCAAAAAAATAGGTTTTTTAAATACTATCACAAGGAATTACAGAACTGTGAAGTACATTAAAATTTAATTTACTATTAATATTTGTGATAACGATAATAATAATTTATAAAACATAAATGATTTTCAACATTGTCTTTTCAAATGGGAGAGCACGCACTTAAATATCTTTTTATTAATTCTATATTATCATTTCTCCATTGGAGTGTAATATTCACCATCACCCACTTAATTATGAGAGAATTGACTTGGACGTATTGACACTCACCTTTGCCCATTGCCACACTCAATTCATCTACTCTCGGTTAGATAAATCTCGGGATAAAAACATTGTTGTCAAATGCTGATTTGCTTCAGTATTTTTCATCATAATGGAAGATGAATGCAACTAGTAAAAAGAAACAATTATTGTTTTATGTTCTGAATAATAATAAGTAGATGATGACTTTTTTTAAAAAAAATCTGGAGTGTGCCTTACACAATGTTCCAATTCTAATTCTTTTAAAAACCACTAAACAGCCAACAGCTCATTAAAATATAAGAGTTCAAATATTATTCATAGATACAAAACTTAAATTTATTCAAATTCGGTTTCATTACATACGGTCTTCCCGAATTATTATCTTCCTCCCTGAGCTCTTTGCAATTGCCCCTGTGACTGATCAAAAATAGGCGCCTCCAAAACGTTTCGCTATATCTCGAAAACTGTGCAACGTACGTATACGCTGTTTAGAAATCTAATCGCAGAAAATTTTGTTCAAAATAATGTCTATATTCATGTTTTCAAAACTTTGGATTTTAAGAAAAAGGAGATAGGGCACGGTATGCAAATGAAGTCGGAATGAGCTGTCCAGAAATATACTTCTAATCCCAGTACATTCAAAGTCAAATCTCAAGTTTGGTTTTGATGCATCGATTTGTTCGTGAGTTAACGGACGAACAAAATTCTTAACATACAAAGGCTTGACCTGGGTTTTTCTTGGCCCGGGTTTTTCTCCGGTTTTCCTTCAGGTAGAGGTGGATTTCTTAAACAGGTTCTCTAGGCTTTTGTCGAGGGGCGCGTTTATTGAAACAAGAAATTTAGTGTTATTAGTGAATTTAGTGTTATTTCAATTCTTGTGATTTGTAAACACTATACTCAGAATAATCTATAATAATTCGTGCATGTAAAATAATTTTTTTGTGATAAATTACAAACATGTTGATATTCTATTAGTATTATGACACATAGCTAACTTTTTATATTATCTAGGAATTTTTTCTGAAATTTTTCAATCCGCCTCTGCCTTAAGGCCCTTGATTGGAATTGATGGGATGGTCCCTTGCTTGCTTCCGGAGAGTAAATTAGTTTATTATCCTACACGTGGTCATACACAGTTTGTACTGCTTTTTTGACAATAAATTTATTTGCATACATGTACACATACTAACGACATTGAACATCACCAAAATTTGAAAAGAAAAAAAAAACTCTCCTGATGGCAATTCGTAAGGATTCGAAGAGATCTCGATTTTTTCCCCGACCGAATACAACACTTTACTTATTCACTCTGTATAATTGTAAGTAAAAGGATTTTCATCGAGCATAGCAATTAGATACGAATTCTTAATCCTCTAGCATTGTCCTACTTCTCCGAACCCAGAGAACCCTTTCGCAGGAACCGACATTCACAAAACCCTGACTCCACCGCAGGGCTGTGAGTCAGCAGATGCACATGCATCACTCCGCCCCTCCCCTCGCCTTACCACCGCAATCACCTCATCCAACAGATATATCCATTCCACTTCAATTCCAATTCAACGGAAGCCCCTCCGATGGCTAAGGGACTAGCGGGCTTGATCGACATCCAGACATTCCAGGTTTAATTCCCGGCAGGGCTTTTCACTTTAATGACCCAGTTCATATATAGCCGTGACGATTGGAAAGCAAACCTTCCAACTTCTATCCACCTACTAATCCTAGTATCACTAACTCTTACAATTACTAACTACTACTACTATCACCTCCATGTGGGCCAAGTTGTTGGTATACTCAGTCAATAGCCCGACCACTCACCTCCTACCTCCTATCGCCCCATGTGCTCGTAGATAAGCTTCAATATCACGTTACATTTCCCATTTACAATTACTACAAATGAAAATGAAATTCAACGGAAGGTACTGCAGAGGCTTCAGAATTTTCCTAATGAAAGGGCAGATAAAGCTTCAGGGATGATATCTATAAAAAATTGAACCAAAACAACTCACTTTTTTCGCTAAGTACAAATTATATCTTTAAACATTTTAACTAATGGAATTAAAAACTCAATGATTGCAAAATTGAATCTGAGTACGTATAAATTCGAAGTTTACAGTACTACAGAAAAATGTGACATAATTTTGAAGTTAACAGGCAACATATTATAAGTAGTGGCTTGTTTTCTAGCACTCTGATACTCGAATATTAATTAAGGGTAAATTAAATTTGGGGAATAAGGAAAAAGTTGTAAAACAAATATTTTGTATTTTTTCATTTTTAACATTTTCCATTCATAAAGCTATATGTTGCACGGTTAAAAATATACATTTGTCTAAACTTATTTTCCGTATTTGTGTATTAAGGGTACCAAAAATTCCAAATTGGAGTGTTTTTTATTATTTTACTTCTAATCAGAATAAAAATAATTATAATAATTATTGTCATTATTAAATTGCTTGCAGCAAAAGGACTGGTAAGGAATGAGAAAGGTATATTAATGTTTAAGAGACAATAGCTCTTTCACAGAAGTTGGAAAGACCCTAATTTTATACCTTGCCCGACACTAACCCAGAACCAAAGTTTAAGTGTGAATCTCTACCATCTTCAATTGATCTTCAATGCCAGAGAGTATTATTTAATAACAGTTCAATAATGAAAATCGAATACTAATCTGAGATGAAAAATTTGAAATATAATATTCTAGTTTTGTTCTTTAATATTCCTCAACAATAATCTGATCAATAATGGTGAAATAACATTTCCAGAAAATAACAGCTTATGCGCTGATGAAACATTTGACATCCCGTCTATTAATAACTTCGTAGATACCCGATTCTCTTTGAGAAGATGATCGTATGTATCACATTCTTGGAGTCGTCCAACTGAGGACCTATAGTCGTAATATATTCATAGGTGCGACTATGAATATATTACGACTTCCCCAGCAGCTCTGTCTTCTTCAGCTGATCGCCCACGTTACCTCATAACTGATTCTTGTACCGTGGAGCAATAACAGAAACGCGGCGCGAAGCCTCATTAACCATTTCCAACAAATTTAAATGAGATTACAAAAGTGACAAATTACCAAGAATAAAATAACGGATCGCTAAAAAGTAGCCGCGGCGTCGGTGGGCGCGCGAACAGCCGGAGAGGCTGGGCCGGACCGCCTCGCCTCCGTGCTCTTGCCCTATCTTAAATCTCAGCGACACGACGGTGGCGGCATGGTGAGCCGCGGGCGGAGATACCGCCATCACGATCCGAAGCCACTTCCGTCACCGTGATGCTTCTCCGTCAATGCGAGGCGAGCGTGGTGCCGCAGCGAGTGGAAGTGACAAATCTCTGGCCGTACCGTTATTGACAATGCTACTTGCTGGGGGAGCGGAGAACGCGCCGACGTTCCCTTGTACAAATTGCCCTACACGTCGTTCCAACGGCTGGACATATGTTGTGGGCGCGTTCGTTTCGGACGGAGTACGTCTTCAAAGCAATGCGTTGGGGAGGGTGCTGGGACGAACAGATTGAACGACTTGAAGGTTCCGACTTACACCATTTTTAACCCTAGAGATCTTTGTTTAAGAACCTCCCCTCAAAAAACAGGATCCAACAAAGACACTCCATTGTGTACGGGGCAACGTCAGCTCATCGAGAATTAAATTTACTTTTTAAATATCTAAAAGAATTATTTAGATTAGTTTTGTTAAATTAAATATTTTGTCCATTCCTTTTCTTTTTTTCTTTTTCTGCATAAAACCGGTCAATAAGTACTTCCACAAAATAGGCTTCCTAAATAATGGACTTTGAACAGTTAAAAGAAAAAAAATTAGGAGCCTTATAAACGAAGTTCACCAACACCATCAAAAATTTAAATCAATAAACAAATTTTCTTGTGAATACTTAAATCAATTATGATTTTAAAAAGATTGATTATAGAATAATCTCAAAATTCGTGTAAAAAAATGCAGTTCTCAGCTATTTGTATTACCTTAAAATAATACACAATTCTTGATGGGATTACCTTACGTAGTAATTTTTTTTTCTGCGTTGCAGATATAGTTACTTTGTCATAGACAGTGCCAGGTCTCAATAAATACATCTTGTTTGTTGTTCACTCACTGCTTCTTGGTAGAGCTTTGCACTCGCGCACTTGCGACGAGGTTAGTCGAGTCTTTCTTTTTACTTAAATGAAAATTTTTTTTTTTTTCAACTATGATTATGTACATTATTTTGAACGTCTCAAATGTAAGTCTGTCATAGATTTACGGTTCTTATTCTCGTTGTCTAAAGATGCTTTTTAAACGCCTTAAATTACCTTTTGCTCCGGTTTTCCTTCGGGTAGAGGCGGATTTCTTATAAAGGTTCTCTAAGCCTTGCCTAGGGGCAAGTTTATTGTAATAATGAATCGTGTTATTTCAATTCTTATGATATTTAAACACTATACTCAGAATAATCTATATTTTCGTTAAATTACAAACATATTGACATTCTATTAGTATTATAACTCGCAGCTAACTTTTTATCTTATCTAGGAAATTTTACTGAAATTTTTGAATCCGCCTCTGCCTTAGGGCCCTTGCTTGCTTCCGGATAGTAAATTAGTTTATTGTCCTCCACGTGGTCATACGCAGTTTGTACTGCTTTTTTGACAATAAATTTATTATTAATACCTTGTTATTCAAAGTAGTAATCTAGATTTACATTAAACATCGAAATGTGACTCTCCATTCACACAGAATTAAAAATATAATATGGATCAATACTTTATAGAAAAATTGCCAATTTGATTCAGCATAAAAGAAGAATTAAGTAAGAGTAATAGGTTTACTGGTATCCAAGGACATTCATTCGTTTCAGATTCGATCTCCGAGCAAAGGCTGTAAGAGTGAACATGAGAAATCTTCGATTCGGGGATAAATCCATCAGAAGATGCCAGAAGGCATTTCAGTCTGACTCCAAGTTTTTCGAACGCACTCCTCCCCCTCCCATTCACGCCCTTCTCCCCCCACCTCTTCTTCCCCTCTCCCACTCTTTGCCCACGGCAAATTCCCTCCCTTCTCCTTAGTGACCACCTTCTTTATGAGACCTTATTAAATACCCTAAGATAGTCACCTAATCATTGCCCAGACTTTTTTATGCAGTAATCTTCGTAATTTATTACAAATTAATTATGCGCACAATTTTGAGTTATCCACTCAATTAGATATCGATCGAAGAAAAACGTCTGTCCAAGAAGAATCCGCTAGTAAAAGACGAACGAGTCGGATTTATTTACGGGAGTCCGCCGGCCACTCGAATACATGACTTAATTTTGACTAATTGTCAGTTGCGGTTCGCGGAGGGAATGGAGTGAAATAACACATCGCTTGTGGCAAATAAAATGATCGCGTCGAGGTCCCAGGAGGGAAATATTTTCGGAATATATTCCATTTTGGGAAGTGTACAATAGCCGTAGTCAATTTCGCTACAACAGAAAAGACTTAGGAATCGTGGAAGTTATCATTGCAGAACATGCGCTTGGAAATTTCTTACGAAAACAAATTTTCTTGCGAACAAACCAGTCAAGTTTCATTAATATATCCGAGGTTTCGGCCCCTCAATTTACTGTTCAGGGAGATTGCCTGATACTAGTGATCACTCCTGGAACTACACGGGAGAGAGAGAGGTTCCTTCTGAACTCTACACTCCTTTAGTGCCTTCTTGTGTTTGGAACATAGTGACTTAGAACACTTAGTTTACGTGTGTTTCGACAAATGTTTTATTGTAATGACCTGTGTGCTTTAATAGTAAGTACATTGCCCTTATTTTATTATATGATTGAATCTTTTGCAAAATTTATATCTTAGCATATTTTTATGTTGTTGCCTTGAGAAAGGCCGAATCGTCTGATATATTAATAAAACATTATATGTTCGTGAGAAAATTTGTTTTGGACATTATACCAAACAGTGTCCTTTACAAATCTCATCACCCACTATAAGACCCTTTAAAAGTCACTTCTGCTCCAACTTCTCCCACCACAGAGGCCCGAATTGAATGTGATCTATGTGAGAAAATGAGACGAGGTGGCAATCGCTGCTCATATATATAAACGATTGATTCAACAATGTTAATAGAAAAAAAAATTGTGAAGTTCTTTCCTCAAAGGATAATCACTTCCTTCGCAGCTGAACCTCTTTTCCGTACACAATTACTCACGCACAAGAAACAAGGGCTTTAAAAACTGTGTAATACAAAATTTGAAGAAAAAACAAACTATTTTTTCACTTAAACTACAGCATGGAACCGAACGCGAAATTGAAAAGAAGAGAAAAACTTAACCTGATCCGAAAAACACCATTTCTTAAATGATGTCTGTTTTCCATGAATTATTTTGCGGTCTATTTTTTCTAGATATATTTGTCGATTGGGAATATATCCAAACTTTCACCTGCGACCGGCAACTTCAGCATCTGCTGTGCTTTCAACGCCAGCGACTCTCGAGTTATCCTGTGACCTCCGACAACCCGTATCACTTGCCGTGAAAGCCTACAAGTCTCCATGAAAGTTACAATCATGAGCTTCTAACGATAAAATCATGAAATACATGAGTATTCAGATAACGTGGTGCTCTATATTCAACAGAATAGAACTAGATATGAAGTAGTAAAACCCGGTAATTTTCTAACTAATAAATCATGTAACATGTAATAAAAACAGTTAATTTCACTGTTCATGGAAAAATAACATAAAAATCGTCCCATACTGTGAACGAAAACCGCATTATTCAATTAACTTCGAAGTAACTGATTTCTGAGTCCTCGAATTCGTATCCCTGTAGAAATTTCTCGGCAACGATATGCCCAAGAAAAAATACTACCCAAGTGAGACCCCCAGTTGAATGTAAAACTTGTGACTAAACTAAGGTAATACAAATACATGACCAACTGGAACATTACTGGAAGAATTTTCATGAAATGAAATATTTCATTACACGAATGACGATCTCAAAGTATGGAACACTAAGAAATACCGAAAATAGAGATAGATTCGAAAGTTTTCAAAACTTTGAAAAGATTTTATGAAGAATATACGAATTAGCTGTGACGAAAAAATCAAATTAAAAAAATAGCTCACAAGCAATCATTTATTGACGTTTAGAATACTTATTTGGACATTTTTTGATTAATTTGTTTATATTACAATTTTGACTAGAAAAACAGAATACAAGCAAAGAAGAGAGCTCGCACAAACTGATTATTCATATTTTGAAACGGCAGATATTTGAATTTAGAAACCGACAAATACAAATAAATAAGTGAGGGTGTGAAGACGTGAAAGTGCTCACGTTAACAGCTGTTCCCACCACAGTCTGCGAAGACGATACCCCGAGTAAAATGAACGGGATTCCTCCATTTTAATTGGCTTATTTCAAGTGGACGTGGCGCACTTGTAAATTGTGATTTTCGAATCATTCGTAGTTCACATTTGCATTGGAATTTTCCACTATTAATGATAAACAAACAATACATCAGAAGGCTAGGTTTTATTAATTCTCTCTCTGCGCATAACTCTACGCTGTTTATTCCTCCCTCTCTTCTCCTCCTTCGCCCCTCTCTTTCTCTCTCACTCTTCCGTCGGGCGGACAAACCTTGACGGCTTTACGAGGCTGAACAGAGTTTGAAATATATAGGCGACTGGAGAAATCTGCATATAATTCGAAGGCAGACCCCGCATTGGTATAAGTTTTAGTAACTGAATATCGAGGGGAAATAGAGTCGTATATTCGGAGCTACTTGTTCAGGTGTATAAATTCATTCGACACATAGGGTTTATTCCTCCATGTGTTTTTTCGTAGTCGCTTTCTTGAGTCCGCATAAAAGAAACATCTGTTTCGCGGGAGCTACATACATGAAATTCCAGAGTGTGTATATTGAAGTTTAAAAGTGGTGCAACACAGGGGGCGATTCAAGTGTCGCCTCGGCGGAGAGCCAGCCGGCCAGATCGCCGCTCGGGATGCGCTCCGCCTCACTCCGTCCGCAACACGCCGAGTCCGCCACTTTCCTCCGCGTCTGCATAATTGTCGGCGACTGCGGTGTAATGCCGGCGCAAGAATGACAAATATGCCGATCGAATGTACAGAAACAAATTCTCTCAAGACTCCCCACACTTTTTTTTACACATAATAGACTTTCGAGAAACGACGCACGGGAAAAAAGCGTTCTCGGATGTAGTAAATCCGAAAAAAGGGACAAAAACGAGATGTCGGTTCGGAACCCCGCTGGCGTGACCATTTATGCAGATCCCGCGGGAGAAATTTGTTGAGAAATTTGTTTCCTATTAAACCAATAGGTCTGGGGACGGTCTTCTGGGAAATAGGTCGCGGCGATGGATGGTGGCGAAGAGGAGCAGAGGAGGAAGACAGGGATGGGAGGGAAGAGGGCAGGTGGCGAGAGTCACGTTTGTCCCGCAGCACTTGACTTCCTAGTGTCCTTCTCTCAGGATGACCACAGTGGACACTACTCAAATATTAAAGGAGAATATAAAAGCGAATAACATAAAGAATCTCCTTTCAAAAAGATTTCCTTTTACATGGAGAATGACTCGGGAGTGACTTACTCGGGAGTAAATGCCGGAATGAATTGTAATATTTTACAAATATTACTTTAAAACTTTTTTATTTTGGAATTGTCTTTCAAATATCGACCAAAATATAATGCCAAATGACATGTTTTTATCAAGAAATGTGGTTAATACACAGTTTCCTAAACAAGTAATTTATTCTGTATTCGTTTCAAAGTTCAGGACGCATGACCTGGGGCCCGTTTCACAAAACTACAAGTGATGTTCGTAACAAATAACAAGTAGTTAGATACAATCGTTTGACAAATATCTTGTCAGTAACAAGTGGAGTCTTTTCACACTTGTAACAAGTATTTGCGGACAGTCCTCTCTTTCTCGGTAGATTATATGTTACGTAATACCAAATTTGGTATTTCTAAAACATTCATTAGTGCAATTTTTTTTTAGATATGGCACATAAAATGATACTTTTTAAAGTATTAAGTATTTTAAAAAATATTTCAATCTTATCAACAATTACTTCCCAAACTGCGTAATGATAACTAAGCTAAGATAATGACAAATAATTAAATTAAAATATATAGTAAATTAAATACGGTTCTTTTCTTATACGTTTCTGTAATACCTCCCTCCTTTTCTTCCAGCTTTACCCACGTCATTTTAAAGCGTTTATTCAATTTGTACACCGTCACAAATGTAAAGTTCACACTTTCCCCGAACGTTTTCTATGTCGCTGTACACAATGAATAGCTCATCTTCATTTGGCGAAAAAATTATCGACTACCTCATATTAATAAAATAACGCTTGTGTAAACTTACATTTATAGCTAGGAAAGAAATTCCTGGTTGGTGACAAGTTTATTTCACAAGTTTGTCAGAAACAATTGCGAGGAACCTAACAATGTGGGTACAAGTAAATCTCTCGTAAAACTGTAAGAATCCTCTTGTAATTACAAGTTTACAAGTGTACATTAGTGAAACGCTCATAATGGGTTATTTTTACAAATTTGTGAAAATTTACTTGTCACTTACAAATTTGTACTTTTGTGAATCGTACCCCTGGTCTTCTCTGTATATTCGTGCACTGTAAAACGCGCATGGCCCACTGTGGTAGCATTTCGTGCTTCGGGAGTATGTCCGGAAGCGCTGACGTACTTTTGCCACGAGTGTCCCCGTCGCAGCAGCCGTGTGCAGCGATCGCCCCCGGCGCAGATATCTCTCAACACGCGTCGTCCCTTCACCCTACAGCGTCTAGCGTCACTCAAACACCATTGTCCAGGTCTCTTCACTGTCACGACTGTATGTGAAACATATCATAAAGAAATTTTCGTTTTCTGGAAATGGTATGGAAGAATAAGATACGTCAGACAGTTTTTGCCCCCGGGAGATACAGTCATTTAATAAATGCTTCAATACCAAATCATGGGTACATTTCTCGGACATTAGGGTCAAATAACGCTAATTAATAAGAAATCGACCACATAAAATTCAAATAATATTTCATAGTGAAATGATAGAATATTTTATCTGACACACTCTTTTTGCTTAATTTTTCACGTGAAAAAAGAAGATCCATCTTTACTAATAATCATGTTTGGAAGAATTATGCATATACGAAAATAGTTTGGATTTCATACAAACTGTTAAATAATATCAACACGGAAAACATATCTATTATATCGATGCGGCACGAGAAGATAAGCCATCATTTATTTTTGAAAAAATAAAGAACGTATGATTTTAAAATTGAGGGGAAAAAAGCATAGTGGTCAATAGTGGATTTTATCACAAAGAGAAAGTGATGAACACGCAATAAGTAATTAGCAAATGTTGGAAAATGGTTGCTCAACATTCTCCGCTTTGTTCACGAATTATCTCTATTTAAAGGCACACTCAACTGATTGCACTAACACTCGTAGTTAGTCGACGAAATGCAAAGAGAAATTTTTCAAAAATCAAATAAATATTCCAATTATTTCACTCGGAATATACTTGAATCAGGAACAATTGTATTAATAACTGGGGTTAATAATATTACCCTCTCTTGATTCACCTCCACTTGAACTCAGCATCTGAGATGGAAACGACGTGAAAAGATAATTGGAAGCCGCTATGAAGACACAAGGCCGAGGGCGAACGTGCCGTCAAGGACCGCGTGGGAGGAGTCTCTACTGGACGTGCAGGCACGACAATCACACAGGTCGTGTCGCACAGGAAGCGAACAGGCTGTGCAACGCGACGACACCAAGAGTCCCTAGCGGAATGGCGAATTCGTTCGAAGCTGTGCTGTGAAGGTTTAGTGAAAGATTGATTGATATGAAAATGAATCAAGGATGTGTAAGACACCTGAATTAATAATCCCTTGCGTTTTAAATAAAACATGGAAAAAGTAAATTACGAGAACAAATTTTAAAAAATGGACCGTACCCTTTACAACCATGTGATAATAAATTACCGATCAACGTCTCAATACAGATGAGATTCGAACATTCTTATAAGTTTTCCGAAACCTAATTAAGACATTCTTTATTATCGTCGTGGAAAGTAATGTTATCTTCAATTTGTTCATCCTACGCACACGATGGAATAATGTTCCAAACTTGTAGTAATAGCTTTCAATATATACCAGATTATAAGTCATGCATTTCCAGGTTCAGTATTTATTCAGTATTTATTACAATCTATTTCTAAGTTATTGATAACGTTGCGACGTATTCAAACAAATCGTTATAATGAAATGAACGTGTTCAAACATTAAAAATATTTTTCCATGATTATTTTATGCAACTTTATATTTGCAGAGACCAGAATATAGAAACGAAAGTTACGATGAGCTGTCCACACCTTGAGTTTAATTGCAAGAACTCAGACAACGTAATCAGAGTGTGGCGCATGTAGAACCAAGTCAAATGATATTGTTATCATAGCTTGGAGTATCATCGAAGAGGCTGAATAGCGTATGAAGAAAACGAATTTTACCTTCCAAGACACTAAAACTAGTATTAACATTCGTAGTTTCAGCCGATATCTTGTGGAATTCGTAATCCATAATTTATGTGTCAGTAAAATGAATTAATCTTCCACAATTTAAATTCGTATTTCAATTGCGACAGATTATTTCATTTTCTTTTTTCGTAAAATGTGGAACAGGGTATTTTTGATTACATTTTAATACAAATCTCATACTATACGCTTTAAAGTTTCTTTTTTATCCAATGATCGTCTTTTTGTACTCGCTGTGAGAAATTCAAGGTGTTGGACCATCGACTCGCGCATACAGAAGACTACAGTACGAAACACTGCCAACTTCTCTGACAAATATGGTTGCACTGGAGACATGTTAAGAAGACAAAACCACGAAACTGTGAGAGAGTTTACAAGGCGGAATAAAATTCAAACTGCGTCACTCCAATGAAATCACTCAAGCGTGAGAAAAAAGAATAACACAAAACATGATCAATATATTTCCATAAACGAAATAATTTTTTTTCACAGCAATATTCTGGAGCAGAAATGATTAGAATATCAGTCTGGATGATGAATATCGTCAGTGTAATAAAATATTTCATGTAAGAAAGAATGATCCCCGTATTATATAGATCAGTTTTACAAAAGAAAGTTTTACAAATGTTCGTCGTATTGTATAGCAATATTGTGCGGTCGTTTTCCTATAAGAATGCAGAGCACTATGCTACAATTCAAAGTGGGATGTCATAGGTCACCTAGAGAAACACAAAAATGATAGATAGCATTGAGCTTTTTTATCACTCCCTGGATTTACAGTGGTATCCATGAACTATTCTTCTTCTTCTAAGGCACTACAACATTCCTTTGTAGAACGTTTTGGCCTGCTCTATCACAGCCTTCCACTCCTTTCTGTCCATTATTTTAGTGGTACAATTCTTGATTTTCGTGTTCTTGATATCCTTCAGCACACCATCTCTCCACCTGCTTTTTGGTCTTCTTCTCTTTTTGGTGGATAAGGGGAACCAGTTGAAGATTTTATTCACTGCTCAATCATTGTCCATCCTGTGTAGATACCCTAACCAGCTAAGTCTCAGTGCCTTTATAAAATTTATTATGTTTCTAAATTTAATTATTTCATCTTTTTCTCTATTACTTCTTAATCTCCAGGTGCCATCTCCTAATTTTATTGGATCGAATATTCTTCGCAAAATCTTCCTCTCAAATATAATTAGCCTTTGGGTGTCATTTGCTTTGAGAGTCCATGTTTCGGCTGCGTATGTAACTACTGGTCTTATTACCGCTGCATATAGTTTTAATTTGGCACTTTTAGAGATAAGTTTCTTTTTAAACTATGCTTTATGAAAAAAGAATGCCCTGTTTCCAGTTACTATTCTTTCTTTAATTTCTTCTTCAATTGAATTATCTCCATTTACAACAGAGCCAAGGTATTTGTATGAGTTTATTTCTTGATATACCACATCATCAAGTATGATATCTGTAAGATTCAGATCCCCTGTCTTACACCACATATACTTTGTTTTATGCGTGTTGATGGATAGTCCATATTATAAGGAGTTTACCTTGAGTTCAAAGAAGACCTTCTCTAATGCTTTTCTTGTTCTGGCGATAAGCAATAAATCCATGAACTATTCAAGAGTTAAAAAGTTACCTCCATTCATATGGGAAATTATTGCGATGCCCCCAATCACACAGCCACACTATTCTGTACGTAATCTGATTATATTTCCCGTAATTTCGAAGAAATTTTTACTTGAATTTGTAACAAACTTCATTATTCTTGCGTAATGATTAATTACGCTTGCTCTTATCGCATAAAGACATCTTGGTGCACATATAGTTCTTACAATTCCATTACACCTACTTTATAAACGAAGGTTGTCTGACAATAACCTCACAAAATGTCAGCTGATCACAGAAAAACAGTGAAATTGTTTTCTCAGGAACTGCTTTACGAGTATGAGGTTAATTTCTTTGAAGTTAACATTTTGTTTTTAACTTCCCTGGGCAGCTAAATTGAATATTCTCTATCAACTTTGACATTAATCCCAGTAAACTTAAATTTTACGCTCGTGTAACTCAAATCATTTAAGTTTAACAGATGAATAATTGTTTCCCTCTGGGCATCTATACACGAAAAAAAACTTCATTTCAAATTTTAAAACCTTGATTTGTTATTTCGTATCTTCTGTTTTCACGTCGCCATTTGTTGCTTTTAAAGTGGGACTGAACCACGACGTCAACACAGTAACATCTCCCACGTAATTCCTTCTCTCAAATTCTGTGGGTCGGTAGAGGAACGGGTCTGTAGGACTAAAACTCAAAATAAGATATTAAATAAAACAAAAATATATGTTTCTGTCAATGTTCAGATGTGTCAACTAATAACGGGTTCATGTAAACTTGATGTCTGCATCCACCTATAGCCTTACGAATTTAATCGATCTCTAGTGGACTCGCCAGTAAGCATGATCTTCACCAGTGGAACTTTCGCCTTGCATTGCATCTGCTCAGAAGAAACGAATTTTTTATATTTTCTTTTTTGTATTCCAAGAATACGTATCACATTTTGCACTGCACTAGCAACTATCCGTAGGATGCATCGTTGGAATCTTATACTTCAATTCGTATAGTACTGCTTCTATTATCGATGTAACAAACACTTTTTTATACTTTTATTTGCGAAGATAAGTTAAAGAATTCCCTTAATACTCGTCCTATGCGACAGTGTAGGTTCGTGAACTAGATTCTAGGCATGTGAACCGCGTACCCACGACATGTGGCTCGCATGGCCAGAATCGTTTTAATTATGACATACAGACGTGGATTTCTTGTGATTCTACGCCCAGTGAGAATCAGTTGAATATAAACGTAGGTTTCCGCGGCCGGAGTCAGTATGAACTTGTCTGTCCGGGAAAAACCGCGTCTTAGTAGATACACCTACCAACGTTTCGGCTATCATGCAGTGGCCTTCTTCAGGGCAATGCCAGAGTCGTACACACCTGTCGGTGTCGTACTCTGCGTGACGCTCTTAGATAATCCAAAAACATTTTTAGTAAAAATTGGCTCAAATGTGTCCACTACATTATTTAAACCGTTAAATTGGCAAAGAAATGAAGAAGTGATACACAAACGGGACCTTTGTTGTGTAAATATATTATTTGCGTGATTTGTTATTTTCCCCGGACGATTCACTTTGTCGCTGCTTACTCCAGGTGATTGCACGAACAATGATACATGTAAAACATAATAAAAATGTTTTAAATTAGTTCGTAAAAAATGTTTTTTGTACTGGTTTCACCTTCCATAAAAAGTGAAAGTTTAGTCTTTACATCCACAAGATGTGAATAAGTTTTACGAAACATCGTTTAAACATTGATAATAAAGACAAAATTAACTCTTGCAGCGTTATTTGAGAAATGAATTACGAATCGATTATCTTCGATTGACGATAGCATATGTACATAAAATGATTTACGTGACCAGGATATGAAAGAGGAGAGTTATCATCTTCCAAAACACTCACGAACATCAGCATTTGGAATACCAACGAGGAAAAACATTGACTGACGGCATGAACTTCAGAGAAACTTCTCAAGCCTTTTGAATAACCACACGACGAGCAAAATATTCAGGCTAAACATTCCCAAGAGACAACAGGTCACAATTAATATGCATATCATGGTGTTTTATGGGTTTATATGCTGAGCATACTATTACAACT
>NNCF01129889.1:0-136364 GCA_002313205.1 Laupala kohalensis | reverse complement strand
ATATATATATGTCATTAAATATCAGTGTTATTGAATACGGAATATACTATTGATTTTTTTATTTCAAATATTATGATTCCAAAAAAAACTGTTTCACAATAAACACGTACGAATTGTTTTAAAAATTGAGAGACAGGATAGAAAATAATTCGCTACTTCGAGGAAACATTCAAATGATCCCCCGCCTTAACGGATCCTCGCGGTGAAAAGCAAACATATCTCTTCCCCGCAATACTAAATCAAAAACTGGAGTCCCTCAAAACCGTGGTTCATCGAAAGCTCTTCAACCGCATATTTATCCCTCGTACCGGATTCGCGTCACACTCCTTTACTCACCGAATAAAACAAACGCGAGCGAAAAAAAAAATCAAAAAAGAAAGAAGCGCACCGAGACTCGAAGAGCCATAATTCCCGCCGCTGGCTGGTTAGAGGAGGGAGCCTGCAGCAAACATTCCGATGGACCGTCGGCTCATCTCGAGCTCATCGCCACTCCCCATTCACAAACACGATTTCCAGCGAATGCTCAGCATACAAAGTGGCGAAGGCGGCAGTGGACGAGCGGGCGGCGTATGGCACGGAGGCGGCGGGGACGAACGCGCAAGGACGTTATGAGACTTGTAGCCCCTCCAGTGTCTCAGGGACTAACGTTCTCACTTAAACACTCCGGGTTCAACTCCCGGCGGGGTCAGAAAAAAAATAATATATTTTCACTTTAATGTTTTCACCCCTGTTCATATACAGATGTGACGATTGAAAAGCTAACCCTTCTTCTTCTATCCACCGCCCACTTCTCCTTAAATCACTAACTCTTTGTATTACTAACTAGTCCTACTAACACTTCCATGTGGGCCAAGTTGTTGGTAAACCTAGTTAAGCGGCCCGCCTTCTAACAATAACCCCACCACCCATATCCTACCTCCGATCGCCACATGTAGATAAGCTTCAATAGCACGCTACATTTCCCATTTACAAATACAACAAAAAAGAAAGAAGGACGTTAGCTACCACCTCTCTTTGCTAGCACCATGTCGAAGTGAAGGTAACAGAAGATAAACAAAGTACTTAAGCTATTATATCCGCGTTGACTGAATTCAAGTTGCCAACTATTCACGAAACTTGTAAATATTCATCTAAGTAGTTCTTATTAATTAATAATTCGCTCCACCGATTTTTACTGTTGCAAGAAGACAATGTTAAATCTTTAAAACAAGCTTAGATTTTCGTTTGACTCACTCTTCGCCAAGTGTCGCATTGTCACGTGACGCGGCTGCCATTATTGCAGCTGCAGTTAGCTGCGGAGTATTGAAAATCGGAAAAAGTAGTTAATCGATGAACTCATATGAAATTTTAAAGGACACTTCTTAAGAATCTCACGAGTAAAATGCAAAGTATGGTAAATATCGATGAATTACGTGAGCAGAAAAAACAATTAAAATTGGTTGATAATCAGTATCTTCACTCGCATGACTGTTCACTATGAAGTTTACAAATGTATCCGCCAGAGTTTGATTTCATTACGTGAAGCGGACAATCGACAGAACGAATAATCTACGAGACCGAATTGTAGAAGAAAATTTATATAAAGACAGCGAAGAACATTGTTTTCAAGTACATGACCTTAAACCAAATGATTCTGAGGTCTTAACTATGCGCTTTGCTTACTAAAATTTCTGTGAAAAGAGTATTTTCCTTCTTCCTGGATTTTAAAATATTAATAATTACGTAAATATTAGCATACAAAACTGATAATTTTTCGTTGATATTTCTTTGTGATATTTAAGTTTTGAAATAATTAATAAAAATGATTTTTTTTATATCACGGAACTAGAGAAATATGGAAGTTTGCATATGAATTTAGAATATTATATTACAACCCCGCGCACCGCCGAGTAAAATTAGCATGAAAAAATCCAGACCATTTGAGAGGTGTTTTAATACCCCCTATGCGAATAAGGGAAACAATTCACAATATCAATTTTTATTTGAATGTTGGTATAATTTTTCGTGTTTGTTTAACAATAGATATTTGTTGTTTTTTAATTTGTGAAATGTTTTAAAATTTTGAATGCCCAATAACCCAGTTGTTTCAAGTATCTTATCGAATCCCGGCCAACACCTGGTAGTTCAGATTGTTATCAATTATAATTAATGATAGTAACTAGTGGTGCAAAATCATTGCACATACTTTTTCATATATTTTTTCCATCTGCAGCACAATGACAAAAATACAGTAAAAGTTATGTAAACGTAATTTCGTCGTAGACAGAAATATATGTATTTTCGTATCAGCAATATGTTTGCTGTTCTGCTATGTATTTTATCATTATCATATCTCTCATTTCAGTTTACGAAAAGTGTATTCTACGTCTGCTTGGTCCATTTCCACTGCTAAATATTATTCAAGCTTCTTGAACCATTAAACTAACGTGTAAATGTAGAAGACAGAAATTATTTTACTGCGTCTATACCAAACTTCGAAGCGAAATACCGCTAATGCGGATGTAATGCATACTAATTGTACTTTACGTACGAAATATTTAAGCAAAATCGTTGGAGTCATTTTTTAGAAACATTCAAAGGAGTACTTTGACCTTCACGTGAAGTACCTTTTGTTTTAGAGTAAAAAAAAATAGAGCACGTGCATCGACAACTAATAATTTCTACCATAAATATGAAATGAGAATTAAATTGATTCATCCATTTACTCAGAATCGCTGCGCACAGACGGACAGACGGACAAATGGACGGACGGACGGACGTTCAGCCGAAAACCACTTTTTCGGAATCCAAAACGGATATTTCCGTAAAAATCTCGTTTTCGATTTTTTTTACGATTACAATACTTTTTATATACTACGTATATAAGAAAGTAAAAAGAGAGATCGTCGAAATCGCTAATTCGAATTCGGATATTTTTTAAATGATTTTTTTTTCTACCGCAAAGTTTAGTTTCCGCCATTTACCAACCCTCCTCGGTTCACGAAAACAGAAAATGTTAATACCTCAGGAAATATTAGATTCTCTACCAGAAAAAAAAGTAAATTAAAAACTAAAACATTATTATTTAGATTCTTGGGGTTACACTAAAACATTTGTGATTAAACCTTCTTTAATACAGAGAAAAGTAGTGAACAGATGTTTTGGTGCTGTATGAATATGCATTTGAAAAAAAGTGAAAATTTTAATATATCAAACTCACAAGTAAGATTAGAAATATTGAGAGCATTATCAGTTTCACAAGAAAATGCGTTATTAGATAATAGAGAAATGATAATACTGAAATAGAATGAATGAATTCAATCGTGGTATTCCATCTGTGGTGGACATTCCTTGTGCCAACGTCTCAGGACACGTGACGTACCTGTAGGGTGTCACTAGTCTACGCAGTTTTCATCTTCGTTTCTTCGTCGTTTGTGACCTAACCTGACCTAGATCCCGCAAGGCGTTCTAAACGACCATACTGGACCCAGCGATATATATGTCATTATGTTAGCATCTCAGATTTCGATTTCAAGAATAAATTACACAATGTTATCACTATTATTTCTTTTTGCTTATTTTAATGTTTTATTGTGTTGTTCATATTGGATAAATGCAAATGGAATTTTGTAAATAGTATACAAATAGGAAAATCAATGTAGTTTAAATAGGATTGTCAATAGACAACTTATCTTACTCTACGTAAAAAAACAGTGTTATAAAATTTTCCCGTTGTTCTTCGTAAACATGAACAAATTGCAAATAATTGTTTTCGCTCAAAAGAAATATATTCGCTTGACGGGATGACTCATACGAACAGCTTTATCCCGGAAAGATAAAACGCATTCTCAAGAAACCATGATACGGTAGGAGTTCTACTTCCTTACACGACCTTAACACGAACAACCAACGATCGAATCCTTGGTTCGATTCTTCAAACAGGTGGGAAGTCTTCCTTTTAACAAAGACTGCGTTTCTCTTAACTGATATGCGCACATGCGATGAAATGTTAACCATTTGCATATCCCAACAAATGCATTTCATGGTCATTTGACGTGCGAACATCCGTTATATGTATATATTTCAATTCTAGTCTGCTCCAAATCTGTGATATGAATGTCTAAAATTACTGTTTCTCCCAAACCAGGACTTTCTTTAACGTACATTTTATCACGACAAGTCGGTAACGTCTCAGTTAAGTCGTACTCCGTAAAAATATAAATTTATTTATTTTTGACACTAAAAATTTTCAAAATTTCAACAGTATTTTACGTGGATATGTTGAATGTTAATTTTATCAATACATCACATCCCAATGTTTGGTATTCACAATGATACAATGAATTTTTACTCTATCAATTCTTCTCTACACAATATATCTTTCTAGTTGAAAAAAGAATTATTTTTATAATTGTTTTTAGGCGAATCATTGTAATCAATGCAATCGTAAATGTCTACTTTTTTTGGAGGAAGATAAACGAGCTAAAGAGTAGTATTTTTATTATTTGTGGTAATGTTAAGTTTTTTTAAAAATTTCTTATGAAACATGCGAAAGAGAGATACGGCAATGAAAAATATTTCTTCAAGAGTAATTATTAGACATAAGTGACACATATTGGTATTTAGACTTTCACCGTCGAAAATATTGTAAATAAACTTTTTCTCCCGGTTCATAGACTGAGGCACACTGGACGTAATAAAAAATTTAAAAGCAATATAATATAACTAAAACAATCTAAAAAATATTTTTACCTAGAAAATACAACAATTCCCTCATTGGTAATAAAGAATCAGTACCCTGTTTCTTGGTGGAATCAAGAATAAAATTATTACGCGATTGCTATATTTCACTCCTCTAATTCACAATTTAATGTCAAGAGAGCGCAACGACAATGAGCTACTGAGCTACAAATCAAAGTGAAAACATGATTAAGACATTTAAGAAACTTGCCTGTAGTGAGATTCTGCACTAAATATTCTTTGAGGATACGTTTATAGGTATATTTGCATAATTCTATCAACTCGCTTTTTCCACACAATTCCTCCTTTACATCCATTTTGCGTACTTTGAAGTGAGATATTAGCAGCAACAGTCATTAAAAGTGTTGTGCGTTAACATGGCGTGTTATAGGCAGTAGTTACAATACAGAAGTCCCGGATGTTTAGAGCTTCTGATAAAATTACTTGTTCCCCATCGTTAACGACATTGCGCGGAACATTCAGCCGTAAATAGTTCCACATTGGCTCCCGCGTAAATGCGCACGTTCCAACTTACACTCTGATGATCATCAAACAATCAAAGGCGATTTTACGACTTCTTTTCTGGGACAAGCATTCTCCATCATCGGAAATAAATAATACCTTGTTGGGAGCTGTACTTTTAGATGCTCTTTTGCGCTTGATCATCGACAGTTCTGGATATGGCATATTTTATAATGACGTAATTATTATTCTCTATTTCTCCTTTTTTTATTACCTATAAGCTTCGGAACAGCAATTATCCCCATTCTTAACAGTTAGAGCAGTGAATCTTGGACACTCTTCCGACAAATTGTCAATACCATAGTCCCCGGTCCCTCGTGATCTTTTCTAAGTACTCTTTTTTCCTCAGGTCTTTAAATGAGGATTATGTTTTTCTACGGCTTCCTATTTTTGTGATGGTGTTAAACAATGTGGTATAAATTGCTACTCTAGTATTTGTTTCTATAATGTAAAAACTTTATAGATTTCAATAAAACTTTAAATTATCCCGTTATTTTTGTATAAACATGTAGTACAATAATGTATATTTAACAACTATTAAATCCCTTGAATACCTCATCACACTTTTGATATTAATTTATTAAATTCAAAATTATTTTAATGCATATTTTATTATTGTTTTATTGTTGCTTATTGCTTATTATTGTTTTACTTCTCCTGAAAATATTTTACATTTAATTCAAATGTTTATTCATTTCTTTGTTCCATATTCATCTTTCACTGTCCCATTTCAACTGAATATGAAATATTTCCAACATACTCAAAATATTAATAAAAATAATAATAATAATTTATTAGTCTGCTAGGAGCAATGCTCAGTGGTAGATAAAAAAGAATACATACATAATACAACAATACGATATTAAAAAACAAATCATCAATATCTATAAAATACACACAAACGGAATAAAATACTTCGAAAATTACTACACATGGTTACAATGAGAAAGAAATTAAATTTAAGAAATTAATTATCTACATGAGGCTCATTTGTGCGTATATTCACATACATACACAAACACATTTTCGCTAACAAACAGTTACAGAAACACACTCATACCTACAAACACGTTCAATATACATAACATACACCCATCCTGGTCCGGGTTTTTCTCCGATTTTCCTTCGGGTAGAGGTGAATTTCTTATACAGGTTATCTAGGCTTATGTCTTGAGGCGCGTTTATTGAAACAAGAAATCGTGAATTTAAATGGATTACCTTTCACATGAGATGTTTTTGAAACGTAACCTTAAAGATGTTAAGAATACAATGATAATGAATGATTATCCAAAAGTGATTAATCGACAAATTAAGAAGTTCAAATGGAAAAGATACAACGAAGATAAGATAAATGTAAGTAAAGATATTATGGTTAATGAAGTAGGTAATGAAGTAAAAGGCAATGAACCAAAAAGAGACAAGGATATGATTGTTATACCCTATGTAAATTGTATTAGTAAAAGAGTAAATAAGGTGTTAAATGAATATAACATTATTAGCATTTATAGGATAGATAATAATGTTGAGTTTATAAAGAGTCAAAGAGACAAGATTGACAAGTACAACCATAAAAATGTAATATATTCCATACCATTTAATAACTGTGAAGTAAAGTACATAGGGCAGACTAAGAGGAAATTAAATACAAGACCAAATGAACATGAGAGAAAATGCAAAAATCTTAATGATGACAAAAGGGAAATTGTAGACATAATAAGCATGCAATGGACTTCAAAAACACGAAAATTTTAAAAATAGAAGAAAATTATTTTAAACGATTAATATTAGAAACTTGTTACATTAAAACAAATAAAAACATGAATACTCAGATTGAAAGTAATATATTTACCAAAGACTGCGGAAGTGTTTTATATATGTTTAGAAAATAATGAAGTTCTTATTTTATGTTTTGTATGTGTCACATTGGTAATGAATATGTATTGACTAGAATGTTATCCATACTGTAACCTCTTAGTGGTCAAACTGTAATGACGGAGAAGGGAATGTTTACCTGAANGAGACAGACCCTGATGAGATCAACAAAATCTCGAAACGTCGGTAAATCAATAAAATAACAAAATAAAGTCTTATTATTTTTTAATAATTTTAAATGAAAATTGAAAGTGAAGTGAAATAGAAAAATTACTGATTGTCTTAAATAGTGACACATATTTTAGTGTTCTTTATAGTAATAAATTTATTTATTTTTATTTATTTATTTACTGAAACGATTCGTGTTATAAAATTTGAAAAATATTAATTGTCTACTTAAAAAGGTCGATTTTCAATCAGTATATTTTAAATGATAGTAGACGAAAACTAAAATTTTCATAATAATAAACTGTCAAGCATAAAGAATACATAAGCCTAATTTCAAATCGCTAGCACATCGGAAATTATTTGAATTTTCGATTTAAAATTTCACCCATAAGCGATGGAGCTTCTGAAGGATTTTAAGAAAAAATTATTGAGCGTGTTTTCGTAACTTCATTACTGAGAATATGCCAAGTATTTCTACCATCATGGAAATTCCTATGTGAAAGAACGCACCTCCTCATATTCTCACATTAGAGATCGTTGTTTGAATTTTGTTGCACTCAGTGAGAGAGTAGAATCAGAAGATACTTGGTTTCCTGAGGGTTAAGCAAATGATGAATAACATCGCATTCCTAACTCAACACAAATAGTATGTGAAGTAAACTCCTCCACTGACAGTTATCTTCAACGTTTCTGTTTACACATCCCTTCTGACAGGTATAGCGGGTTACGCTATCTAAATCCTTTTTACATTTATAGTTTTCTGTCTACTATTTATAGTTTTCTGTCTTTCTTGAAAGAAAGGAATTGAATCTTTCGAAAATAAAACATATACCTTAAACGTTTATAATATTGTTTGGAACAATTTCACTCCTCGCAAGACTAAGAAAAGCGGGATCGATCCCTCACCCAGTCCAACCAGGCGATACTCAGTAATTTCTCACCTACTTCAAAGAAATTTTGGTATAATAATTTTGATAAACAGAGTAAAATATCAAAAACTCAATGAGGTAAGGTACCCAGGTAACTATTCGTTCTTCGTTTCTCATGGTAAAAGAAACATCAATTAATTTTTAATGTAAAAACATCGTTTTTCGAATTAGCTACGAAGTACTACAATAGCACATGATATCAATGCTAAATGCCAATGTTATAACAGAAAAACATTTTGGAAACTTCAAACAGCTTAACTAGAAAAAAATAAAAAGTACATTTATCTGGTTATTGCTGAAAGCCAAAGATACACAAATAAATTTACAGAATTAACTGGAGAGCAAAGGTTTCCTAGGTTCTTGAATACTGTTACTTCTGAAGACTGATTTTATTAGTTTCCATTATAAAATGACTATTATCCAAAAATAGCATATCCGATAGGGAGGAATAACGACCGTGAAGCTTAATAATTTAGAACATTCTACAATAACTCAAAAAAGGTTTCATTGCATGATAAATAATGAACACACAATCCCAAAGCATACACAGAATCAAATCTCAGGTCGGAAACCATTTGTCTTGATGTAATGTGTTAACTGCGTTTGAAACACTCATGAACGGACCGCCTCCAATCACCGGTTCTGTTTTCTCTGAGTACCGGGTGCAAAGTGATCATTAACTACACCGTGTTTCGTGAAGCGACCAATTGAAACGTTCTTCAAATACCGTTTGCTTAAAGCGGTTCCACGAACGGTAATTTGCATAAACAGTCGAAAAGTGTATCTTCAATTACGGCGGCACTTCGGTCGGAGAAATGGCCCAAACTCCATAATCCACGACACAGATTGAGGATAGCACTGCCCTGACCTACATGAGAGGAAATTCAATTAATCATGTCTCAGGTCTTTCTCTTTTTTCGATTTTAAAAGACAATAATGTATTTGCGAAATATTTTCTCAAACTACGAATAAGAGATTAAAATGTCAACAAAAATAAATCGAAAAAACGCGGAGTTACATTTTATTCTTAACCTTCCATCCTTAATATTCTATTAGGGTTTTCCGGTGTTGCTGCGGTGTTTGTATTTAATAAGGAGCATTCTTTTTCTTTATTGCTTATAACATAAAAACCAATAAATCAAATGCAACACATTTCCTGCAGCGTTTAGAGTCCATGACCGAGAACTAAGTACAGAGTCAAACACAAAATGATATTTCCTCACTAATTCATCCAAGTTTGTTTACATGACATTCGGAACATAGGGATAGTTAAAACAGTTTGGTCTTCCATAGTCTTAAATACTGCACTTAAAGGAACGCAGTGTTCTGTGATTGATTGATTGGTTGATTGATCAGAAACGCAAGTGAACGGGTTTCCTCTGTTACGAAAACATTGACGAGAGTACGGTTTATCTCCCAACCAAATTGCTTTAAACGAATACCATCTTTCGCCAGATTTATCGATTTTTATGAATTGTCCGTGCGATCTTATGAGATCGATCATCAGGAACATAGAATGTAGTTTCTTGTACATTCAAAAAATGTTACAATACATAAACAGAGAAGGTCCTTCCCATATGAAGAACTCTAAAGATTTTGATGTACAAAGTTTTATCTTTAATGGTTATTAATATGTACCGAAATATGTTCATTAATCTTCGAGGTTTGGTAGTTTTTATGTAAAAGTGTTGTTTTTGTTATTAAAAAATAAAATGCTTCAAAGTTTTTATTTTTTCAATATCTGTTTTTCTGTTAGATCATTCAATACATTATAACAATTGGATGGAAATAAGAACAGCCAATACAGAAGCGATCGTAAGCAAACATATCTAAATTAGATGTGTTGTTATAAGCAATATAATTATGATTCATCGCACTTAAGAGAGGGTAAGTCTTCTTGAAACATATTTCCCGTCCACTACAATACCCATGAAACACATCAAGAGGACGAGGTTTGAAATAAAAAATTTTAACATTTCAGAAATAATGACTTCTATTAAAAGTGCAACTTTTTATTTTCGATTTCATCGAGTGTTTTTTACATAAATAACAAAAATGAATTAAATTGTAAATATTTACAATATGCAACAACAGAAAACACCGTTATCATGTACAAAGATGTTAATAATATTGATAAATAAAACCCTGATTATTCCGTAATTTCTTTTCGTATCTCCTCTCAAGTTTGAATTCCCAATTTTCGTTTTTATATGCATCATTTCGGACATGTAGCGTTCATAATAATTAATTTCCCTGCCTAATAACCCGATGTTTTCCCTCGTCTTTTCAAATAGTCCTCGTCGAAGCAGTGATTAGACATAACATTAGATTCTACTACATTGAAATTCCAATGGTATTCTCAAATTCTAGGTTTTTTCTTTCTTCTTTTCGGTGTTATATGTATCTAGCATTGTAATCTCTGGGTTGCATCCTATAAACTATATTTCTTTCTTCCATAGTACCTTTTATGTTGTATTCTTTGGTAATTCCTATGTTTATTCGATGATACTACTCTTATAAATAAATAAATAAATAAATTTATTGTCAAAAAACAGTACAAACTGCGTATGATCACGTGGAGGACAATAAACTAATTTGCTCTCCGGAAGCAAGCAAGGGACCATTCTATCAATTCCGATCAAGGGCCCTAAGGCAGAGGTGGATTCAAAAATTTCAGAAAAATTTCCTAGATAAGATTAAAAGTTAACTGCGAGTTATAATACGAATATAATGTCAATATGTTTATAATTTAACACACACAAAATACATGTACAAATTATTATCGAACTATAGATTATTCTGAGTACAGTGTTTAAAAATCATAAAAATTGAAATAACACTAAATTCACGATTTATTGTTACAATAAACACGCCCCTAGACAAAGCCTAGAGAACCTGTATAAGAAATCTGCCTCTACCCGAAGGAAAACCGGAGAAAAACCCGGGCCAGGAAGGGGTTACGGAATTAATGTACACAACCTTGCAAAAGTTGAGTACACATAAAACTATATTAATATTAATTTTAATTCTTATTGATAATAATAATGATGAATCTTATTATTTATGAATTAATCATAATTATTTATAATAATGAATCTTATTATTATTAATAATAATGAATCTTAATATTATTAATAATAATGAATCTTATTATTTTAGAAATCCCTGCAATAATGAAATGACCAACCTATTAAATGTAAAAAGTTCATAAATTGTGTCCTGTCTTTGGTGTTGTTAAAATTTAATACTTCGCGTCAATAATGATAGACGTATCTTGTTCTTTTGAGTTCTAATTAGTTATTTGTTTATAAACTGTGTTTAGCTACATTCGCGTGGGAACTACCTCTGTCTCGTGCTGACCCTTAAAAACCCGCGGGTTTTTTCGCCGGGCATCACCTCCCGGCACGTGACACACGACAGCGTAAAAATAAACAAACCACTGCGGGTAATTATATCCCGCGAGTCTCCGTGTCTCGGGCGCGAGTCGGATGTTTCTTTTTGGCGGCGCGCTCTCACTGTGAGACATTGGTGCGTCCGCCGCCGCGACCGACCTTCCCGCCCGCGCACGCGCAACGAGCTCCCCGACGCCACCGCCGCCACAAGTACGTGCCAAACGCACATAAAGATAACGGCGACTGCTGCAGCTTCTGCTTTGCTGCTGCGCTCGGTGCAAGTTGAGGTGGTGACGGTGGTGGTGGTGGCGGCGTGCGGATGGACGGGCACTCGCTGACGCTCGACGCGGAGATAGTAACGCCCTGATCCGCACATTTCTGTACTCCAGCTCAACGAAAGGGAAGGAACGTTGCTAAGAGTTTAGCGTTCTTGCTCACCACCAAGTCACTCCGGGTTCAATTCCCGGCGGGGCCAGAAAAGATATTGTAGCTTCTCACATTAATGTCCCAGTTCATATAGCTGTGACGACTGAAAAGCAAACCCTCCTTCCTCTATCCAGCTCCTTCTAGTATCAATAACTCTTACTAACTACTTCTACTAACCCCTCCACGTGGGCCAAGTAGTTGGTGAACTCACCTACTAACAATAGCCTTTATCACTCACCTCCCACCTCCTATCGCTCCATGTAGATAAGCTTCAATAGCACGCTATATTTTCAACTCACAAATACTACAATTTAATAGAATGGGAAAGAGAAGTTGTAGCGTCATCGCTAAGCCGCCGAAGAGCGTTGTTTCGATCCCCCGGGTGGCGTTTTCAGCTGGACTTTTCCTCATCGATTCCAGACTGTTCAGTACCTTAATTTCCAAGGCAAACAAACAACGCTTCTTCCCAATTCCTTCGCCTAGTCCACGTGGTTATGTCGAAGAGCAGATTTATAGCCACATCATACAATAATACATTAAATTAATAAAGGTGGAAGGGATTTATTATTATTATTTCTTGAATGATGTAGTAATGTCTGCTCTCCTATCTAACAACATATGTCGTAGTTGCCGGGATTGGGAAGGTGAGATGATGAGTTATCACAACTTCTACTCAGCAGCTCTTCTATGACACCATCGCCGTCGATTGGATTAGCAAAGAAGATGGCGAAAACGTGGTTGGAATATATCCCATTAGAAATTTTATGACATTAAATTTCATTAAAACATACTTATTTACAGGAAAAATCTAAATATCATTATAGCGAAATTGTTGTCGATATCGAACCAGGAGAGTGGTCTTTGTAAAGTTGGAACAAGTTGACATTTCGTGACGTTTGAAGACGAACGACCAGTTCAAGACTAACCACTAGTTACTAAATAATCAAAAATTTAACCGCAAAGAAATTTATGTCCACATTGATTCAAAGAGAAAAACAATTTTTTTTGACGTACACATAAAACTATATTTACACATAAACTATCACCATGCTATTTTATCGCATGGTGATAGCATTTTATAGTTCCGTAGTCAATCTTTCCCCATCGCACGATCATCCGGATGTTCCCAGCAAATCGGGAATTGGGATGTAATTGACTAAGGAGAAATTTCATATTGCAGGAGAATCTTGTGGTACAAATAACTACCCGTTGGGCGAGCAAAATCCTAACCGAGAACCTAAGATACTGACCGAGCACGAAAGCGAACCCACGACCGAACACAAGATTATTATGAAATCACATACTACCAGCATAGCGGTGGTGTCTTAGTTCATTCCACAATGAGCGGAAGGAAATTAATAACTGCATTCAATGGGAAACTGGTATAGTCTTCGTTCCCTTCACACGAGGTATGTAAAATATAATAACCATCTAAGATTTTTATACGGGATATGTGTGTGGAGAGACACGTGTATTGACAAGTGAGTTCAGTGAGTGGAGGTATACTGTAAGAGGTGTATGAAATAGATTTTTAAAACTTTTTGTGGTTACCGTTATTAAGTAGACGGTCCAAAATTGGGCAAATTAATGTCATCATTACATAAATAAAATACTCAAGATGTTTTGTTTCATATTGTGATTTCATTCAGAAACAAATCTCAAGATGTTTTCCAAAATTTACAGATATACGAATGTCCTACCGAATAAACCAAAAAGGAAAGTCTCTAATCGTTTCTTTGCTAAATGTTCAAAATGATATTCCATACTTAACCAAATTTGAATATTTCACCCAAGAATGAAGAAACTCAGAAAAGGGTTTGAAATACTGCATTGCCAGAGATGAGCTAAGAACCACTAAAATTAACAAGTGTTAGGAACTTTTGAATACCTATTAAAATAGCTACGGAGTTAATAGAAAGTGTTGTATTGCTTTTGGTTTCTGATGAAATTGTAATTTGAGACAAGTAATAAAAATCTGAGTGAGCCACGGCTCATTGATGAATTTAGTCACTACAAACTCTCCCTGCTTGGACCAGATAATCTTTCCTGGCCCGAATTTTTCGCTGGTCTTCCTTCAGGTAGAGTCGGATTTTAAATACGGGCTCTCTAGACTCTTACCTAGGGACAGCGGTCTGTTGTAATAGTTCATCTTGAATTTAGAGTTATTTTAATGGTTCTGATTTATAAACAATATTTTCCAAATATTCTATAGTTTGATAATAATACGTACTTATGAAATATTTTTTTGTATTTTATTAAATATAAATTTGTTGGTATCTTGTTGATATTATAAGACGTATCTAACTATTTTTATTCTTATCTTGTTTTTATTCTATATTTGTGTGCTGAAATGTTAAATACGTCTCTGCCTTAGCGTCCTAGATCGGAATTGATGGGACGAGTAAACTATCTTATTGTCCTCCACGTGGTCATACGCAGTTTGTAACTGCTTTGACAATAAATAAATTTATTTATTTAAATTCATATAAATAAAAATGATCATGTCTCCATAGTACGAAACTCTGACTATATGAAAATATTACGACACGATTCAAAAGTTCAAAAAACTCCAAATTGCTCCAAAATTACACGTCCATGATGTGTTAAATACCATGAAGTATGTCTTAAATAGTATAACTAATGAATTTCTCTTTTGCTTTGTAGTTCTCGATTTATTAACTTAAATTTTTACATTAATTGTGAAGCCTTGCGGCTTTAAAATAGAAAATAGTAATATACATTTAGAACTACTCGAAAATAAATGAAGTAATATTTTATTTTATTTACGGTAACATATTTCACGAGAAAATCCTTACAAATAACTAGAAATATTCTTTGTGGATGAAGTTTCTCAATAAATTTACTAAGACAACTAAAATAACTATCAAAAAAGCAAATTTAAAGAAAATAAATTAATAAATAAGTGATTTCAATACTAATACTCAAATATTTAAAAAGCTTTTTACATCTTTGAAATGAAATAATTTAAATATAACTATTATATTACGATTTAAAAGTAATTCTGATTTCATTGTATTGTATTTTAAGAAGCGATCTTTTTCCAGTGTCAAAGTTTTCTTCATTATATTTCATGTCAGGTTCAATGTTATGACCCACTCACAACAAGCCACTATTTCACATTTTTCACAAATAAAAATAAAAACCTCCTTGCAGGCATAGTAATGTCTGTTGAAGTGATCTCAATTTTTGGCTTCTTCTAAACAATACACCGAACGTACTCCATCATTCAAATATATGTTCAATCGCACGAAATAAAATTGGTACTTTGATAAAAATACGGGTCTTCAGATCCTACTTAGCTACACTTCAATAGAACTATAATTCTGTCCAGTCAGACGTCCACAGCGTTCTCGAAAAGATCCAGCGTCTTGCACTGGAGCCGTTCGCACTAGGCCTTATTTCTTCGGTCGCAGACTGACCACCTGGCGGACGGGCCGAGCCTCTCAGCCGTGGAGATTAAGGGCTCAGCATCACTCACTCACACCTGAAGCCAACTGGAATCATGAAAACTCCGTGTTTCTTCTTCGTGTTTCTAAAGTAAGACTAACGCAATGAATGGGTATAAATAATATCAAAATTAGGTTTCCAACTGTGAATTTTTTATAAGATGTTTTCGATTGATATATAAAAGAGAAAAAAAAAGTTTTTTGTCATATGATTAGAGGCAAATTTTAGTATCCTCGTGTAGACTTACTGATTTCACGTAAAATAATTATGAGCTACTGAAGTTAACGGCAATCCAAAAGCAAGAAACTCCGTTCCCTGGACGTGTAAAGTATCGCAATATTTAATTAAATAAATAGTTAAAATCTTACGACCTTTTTCGGACGAATAGTATTTTTATTTTTATCGCAATATTTGTTTCGAACTAAATGAGTTGAGAAAAATGTACAAGAACACACTGTCAAAAAGCAGTTAAACAGTGTGTACGTCCACGCATATAAACTAATTTGCTCTGTGGAAAATCAAGGGACCATCCAGTCAATTTCAATCACTTATCATAAGTGCTGTATCAAAGGCCTGATAGAGTACACATCAAATTTAAAAAATCATGATTTTATATTTTTATATTAAATTATTTAATATGAGTTTTAGCTTGTTTTATGAATGTACGAAAATAGAATGATTTTAAAATTGAATTTGGTATAGATTCATTCCAGCGATATCTTTTATCTTTAAATTTATTCTAGCGACATGGTGACAGTGCATGGTTAGAGATATTTAAATTTGAATCTGAAAATAAAAGATGAAGAAAAACAATAAAGCTATGAGGGCAAACCGATTATATTAATTTTTAGGATCCTTACGTACTAAAAAATGTAAATTACGAAGTAAAGAATTAATGAAATAACAAGACCTTTAAGTGTTCCTTACGATTATTGACACGGGTGTCAACGAAGTCTAACACGCAAAATAGAAACAATTTAGAAAATTAACCCGGGAGCATAAAGCATTGATGGCAAGGATTACTTAAAAAGAAGTCATGCCATTGTATACCACGAAACACAATCTAGGCAAGCTCTAAACAATCAAATTGGGGGGGGGGAGAAAAGAAAGGAAATGACCTGGTGCTCAAATTCGAAATATTCAGTAAACTTAATGGAAAATGGATTCCGTTTGTACTCTAAGAAATACCACGAAAAACTACAAATTGCTCGGTGAATCATTTACAAGCATAATTTAATGTTTAAAAAAATTAAATACGAAGTTCGAAAAATTGAAATATTTTTTTGTATGTTCACCTCAGCCAAAAATAACGTGGTAATTTTCAACCAGTTTTTTATCTTTATGTCAACTTGTCAACTCATGAATGCATTTGCAAAACAAATTATTTTATCTTACATTATCAACCAAATTTAATTAATGATTGTCTCTCTTATTTACACAGGTAGTAGATTTTCTTATAGAGCAGGGAATTAAGTTACATTAACCTCCCGAGTTACATAATGGACCTGCAGTATGTTGGTTAGAGGGAGAGAGAGGTAGCCTTGCACTTGAAACACGACAGTAGTTGGAAGTCGAGATAGAACCGCTGGCATTCTGCCGACTTTTCCATCTGCCACCTTCCGTATCCCAGCTTTCGTATCTTTCTTCAATTTACGACCGCATGTAATCCCCTCAACATCAGCATTCTCACTAGGAAAATAGCATCAACAGAATTCTTCACAATTAATACTAACATTTAAACTTTAATCAATTCTCATTTTAAAATGTATCTATAAATCCATTAAAATCTGTTAAATATTTATTTCTCAAAATGATAAAAATAAAGAAATTGCTTTACTGGTTCAAATGATTAGTAACAATAGGTACCTTTTCCACCTGCTACAGACAGTTAATTTAAATTAACTCAATTATATCTGCAACTATCAGAGTAATCATGATTTAACTACCTTACGAATCTCAATTACTACTAACATCAACTAAAACATATTAATGATCACTCTTTAACAACATATATTAAAGGTAAATTGCTTCAGAAAAGCAATTTAAATACAAAAAGTTTTAAATTATTGCACGAGGTGAACGTATATGTTTGAACATGTAAATAAATATGTTTGATTTACCTTGGTAACGAGTAGAAAACAAATAAACCACATATACAAATAAAACAATTACATAGAAAAATAATTAATTCGAAAAAACAAACCACTAAAGCAGAAAATCATAGTAAAAAACTATAAATTTCGGATGAGTTGTCAGTGTCAGTTTGTAAATGACATGTGTTTGTCGTGAACTTGATGTGTAACATTTCTGAAATTATACGTTTGTAATAATTTGGCTCCCGATCTAAAATTAAGACATTTTCCCAATCTATTGAGTGATCTAAATTCGCAAAACACATTTGTATCTATGTCCAAACACACACGTTCACCAGACGATGGCAGCAATCTACAGCTGAAACGGTGTGGTATATAACATTAAACAGTTGCCTCCAAAAAAGGTCGGTTTAATGATTTCAATTTAATTATGATTGTAGACGCGAATAATTTCAATAATATATATTCTGTGCAATTTTCTCGACAATTTATTATCCTTAGTAGCAACCAGTTGGCTGTAATAAACCGTACCTCTTCTTATGCAGGTCTACCATTTGAATTATTTATATAGGAAAACATCAATCATTTCCTTCTCACAACTCTGGGAATGATATGAGGACAAAATTGAAAATGGCGTTCAAATTTAAATGGCATACAAATTAAATCACGATAATATGCAAACAATATAGACAAACAATATGCATAAAATAGAAAAGAAAAGCTAGGTGATTAACCATTTTTATCGGTATTTTCAGTCTTATTTTATGTTCTGTAAAAAAATGAAATAAAACTCTTCTTTATTTCCNAACAATATGCATAAAATAGAAAAGAAAAGCTAGGTGATTAACCATTTTTATCGGTATTTTCAGTCTTATTTTATGTTCTGTAAAAAAAATGAAATAAAACTCTTCTTTATTTCTNTTCAGTCTTATTTTATGTTCTGTAAAAAAATGAAATAAAACTCTTCTTTATTTCCAATTATTTAAACCTAGAAGACTAGACATTAGTACTTTTTACGAGTTTCGATTGACAGTTGATAACTGATTCAAGCGCTGGAAGAAAAAGGTAAGAATCCAGCAGCTGACCTTGTCTTAATGGTGTGATCTGAAGACACGCATCCTTTGTTTAACGGCCACAGTAAGGCACAGTTTTCACAACGTCCCTTCTCTTACTCGTTATTATTATTGTCTCTCTAGTGAACTTTGGATTTTATTGTCCCTATATTGGAAACAATGTTTTGTAACTCATTTGGAATCAAGAATTGATTTCAAATTATAAGGTTGCAATGATAAGCAAAAAGGTACGAGAATAACTATAAGAAGTTCGACAGAATAACTATAAGTATTCGACATTGGTTTATAGATGACTAAATGAATATTTTTAAGACTGATATTATTTGCTATTTATGAAAAATAATATTATAACTATGGAAAGTAAATTCTAACAGGTTCTTAGAGGTTTTTCTCCGATAAAAATGCAAAAATTACAACAATAGTAATTCCTACGAACATCTAGTCTTCCCCGCCATTCCGAGGACGTCTAGCCATCTAGAGATAAGGAGCACGAACAAAATAATTATTTTCAAATATAATTGTTCACAGGTGAAAATCTGCAGTTATGAAACAAAAGAAAAATCTGTGCGATAAAGCACCAGTGATATAACTGCACCACTAGGCACTTCGCTACACTTCTTTCGCCAAACATATCAGCGACGTTTTTGGCAGAAAAAACTGTTGTGCTACCGAATCCAGATCCCAAAAGGAAACATCGAACTCTTAACGAGGCTTTCTCACTAATAAGATCTCATCACAACATAGCCGGAGGCAGCAAACCGTTAAGGTACCACGCAGCTTCTTCACGCAATTAACTTATTTCTCCGAACACGAGAAATCCGTGATTTGATTCCCGTGTGAACTACGCGAGATTGGTTTTGTTGGCTTTTCTACTCTCTCCAGGTTAATGGGTCAGACATCACAAAAAGGGAAGAAAAATTCGAATCTCTCCTTCGTGTACATTCGAAACATTGGCACACATATTTTTTTAGATCGTTGCTAGCGTTTTCTTTCAGAGAATTTGTCTGCGTGGATGTCGATCAAATTCTGGAACATGAGGAGGAAGCCACCACCGGTATTCTACATAATGAGCTTATATTATAAAGGTAGAAACCGGTTCTGAAAGAGATGCACTCAAGAACAATGAAGGATGTCCGATATGGTTCAGCTTCTTCCAAGCGCTCAAGGAAATTGCAATACACCATGGAAGAATAAATGAAAATGTGAATAATAAGCGTGATTCTCTTTCTCGCCACCTTCGCTATCATACGTTTCATAGGGAACTCGTATTTAGTGCATAGGCAAGTGATTAACCGAATGAAACAATATTTATTTTCACGATAATAACTTTATCGACAAAAAACCAGTAGAAACTGCTTATGACTACGTGGGGGATAATGAACTAAGTTAATCTCTGGAAACAAGAAAGAAAACAACCTCTGGAAACAAGATCCCATCAATTCCGATCAAGGACCCAAAGGCAGTAGCGGGTTTAATTATAATAAAACAAGTTATTTAATAAATATGTAGTTATCCATTCATTAATCCACAATGAATCGTAGATATAATGTACATTAAAAATTCGAGATTAATAATAAAAAAAACCTATGGAAAATCCGCCACTACCCGAAATAAAACCCGTGTTGGATGGGCAGAAATAATTACCTTTCTATGATTTAACATGTAAACAACGCTAAATGGCCACCACCTTCGCTATTATACGTTTCATATTGGTGATTTATTTCATTGTTCAGCACACAATCTTCAAAATTATTATGCAAGAATATTAAAAATGATTTTATATTTATTTTAATATTACATGCAACGTAAATTAAAATATTACTTACTATGGTTTATTTTAATATTGCATAATTTCACATATTACGCAAATTGATTCAATTTATGTACATAAAAATTAATAATCTGTGAATGTATATCGTATATGTATGAAAAGCAAACTTGCATACTAATAAGTTTTATAAAGGGTAAAATATACGAAATTATAGTTTTCGTCGAATTGAAAAGAAATGCAGAAAAAAGCCTAAATATAAAGATATGATTTTCATATTTTTTTCTGATTTTCCAGACAATTGTGACCAAATTTTCTACAATGTACGATGTAATGATACGAGAATCTTACAATATTAATATATTATTATTTGGATTTTATTCCCTTCTTCTTCTTAATTATTAATTTAACAAACGATTAATTTTATTATTATTATTATTATTTAGTTACGAGCGTGATGAGTTCAAGATAGAGTCAATATCACATGAAGATTACTCTTTACTTACAAGATAATCATAATACATAATGGCTACTTTCAAATCGAAATTAACTTGAACAAAGACCCCTCCCCCAAGGAAAGAAAAATTCCATCCTTAAGTTTCATTCAGAAGAAAGAAAATATAAAGTATAAAATTTAAAACAATAGAACAGTAAAATTATAGTTATTAAGATACATAACGAAGTGTCTGAGAGTAGTAAGGGACATATTCCAGAGGACGACAGGTTTCAATAAATATTCAACTAAGCCTCATCACGATACATTTTATATTCATGAGATGGGAAGTAATTAAACATAATAATTACCATCATTATTCAGTTTTAGCATTCTCCAAATTTTATTTTTATGTTCATCTCATCCAACAGGAAACTGTAAATGAAACGACAGTAAATATTTCTGAAACACGCAGATCAGCAAAGTCAATTCACTTGGGAAGAGAAAAGCGAGTGATTCCATTTGGATACATTAGCGAATCAACGTGTCGGAAATTTTGAATGAACTCTCTGGCTGTTTACTTTTTTTTCTTCGGGTGCCTTCAATGTAGATTATATTCTGATTCAAGAACATCACATTTCATTTAATAATTGGAAAACAATATTTCTCCACACATTTTTAATTACGACTATGTTTAATTTACCATGAATGAGAACAAAACGACGATATGTCTAGTCAATGGAGACTTTTTATAACAAAATAATTAATTTCTTATCTTCTATGTTGATGTCCCATAAAATCTTTGAGGATGATTTTGCTTCCTCGATCACTTGTCAACACAGAGGAGCTTCCGCACGAATTTGATATACGTTCTGTGGCCAGCAGCGAGGCTCTGTCTTCGAAACAAATACTTATTTCCTAGATCACTTCTCTCAAAAATTTAAATGAGCAAAGAAATATCTGATCAAAATTGACGATTTATCGAGAATACTAATAAAAATAAAACACGTTAATAAATCATAATGTATTCAACCACACTATAGAAAAAATGACGTAACACTGCATTACGTTCGTTTTAGAAACCACTTCTAGCTATGGAAAACGAATTTTTTTGAATTTTTGTTAATTAATATTTATCCGCTTACTATATTCTATTACAGCATTGAAGTTCTGTGTAATAATGCATGTTAAAACATCATTAATTTATATCGAAAATATTCAATTAACGACAAATTTTGTCATCTTATATTTGATTGGTATATTATTTTTATTTCAATATGTGTGCATCTTATGTTTGATTGGTATAGTATCACCAATCTTTATTATTCTTAATTAAAACGAAAACTTTTTCACTGACGTCATCAGCATCTTCAGGTTAATAATAATAATGAAGTTTGGTGATAATTAATAGCTAATTAATAATAATAATAATAAAGATTGGGACACTATACCACAATGTTTTCAATTTAGTATATACCAATCAATATGCTGCCAACTATCAATCTTATATTTCCTACTTTCACTGACTTGATTTTTTGTTTTCTGCAAATTGGGTGATGACGTGCATCACGTGAAAGAAGGGACGGTGTAGATGGCGTCAGTGAAAGCAAAGGGTGATCTCAGTCACCCACGCACATTGCGCGAGCATGCTCTAATGCGCTAGCGCTCGCGTGCGTTCCGCCTCCGTGCGACCTAAGCATCCGGGAGATTACGAGGCCATCCTGCTGATATCCGCTTCGCTTACTATCCAAGCACTGGCAAACTGGTGCAGAGGTCGTGGTCATATCGAAACTGTATGGAATCCTTGAAAGCAAATTCTTGCTTTTTTCATTCATAAATTGATATTTTAAATTTTTTCATTTGTCGAAAATCTTCATTTTCTCTTCTTTTCTTTTTAGTTAATACAGTAAAAGGTATATTTAAATGTGAGGGAGATTCATTTCCATTTCTTTTCAATCAAAAGTCTTTTTGCATCCTAAAATATGCATTTTACGTATAATTTAGCATCTTCACTGAGACATTTTAATAATTGTGGTTGGAGATTGTATTGAATTACTAAGAAAATATGAGAATGTAAGGAACAGGGACCACGAGGAAAAATAATAAATTATGAGATTGTTGTTATAAAACTTATAACATNCTTTTCTTTTTAGTTAATACAGTAAAAGGTATATTTAAATGTGAGGGAGATTCATTTCCATTTCTTTTCAATCAAAAGTCTTTTTGCATCCTAAAATATGCATTTTACGTATAATTTAGCATCTTCACTGAGACATTTTAATAATTGTGGTTGGAGATTGTATTGAATTACTAAGAAAATATGAGAATGTAAGGAACAGGGACCATGAGGAAAAATAATAAATTATGAGATTGTTGTTATAAAACTTATAACAGCTTACGTTTGGTTCCATCTGATGGGACCTCATCAGAACTACAAAAAATACTACATCACAATTCAGTATACTAGTATAATACAAAATAGCATGTCATCAACTAATAAAAAATGGCAAAATGTAGTACATAACTATACTTGAAAGGTTTAACATAAAGGTTCGAGGACAGACATTCTTCTTGTTCTAGTTTTGACGAAAGAATGCTTCGTACTGTATTGGAACTGAGAAAGCAGGAGTAAAGATGTTATATAAAAGAGAAACCAATTTAGGAGAGCCCTCTGTACATTATACTAAGATGTTACATACTATTATGTACTAGATAGTATATGTACTGTATTACATATTTTAATACTATGTTTTGTAGGTTTGTTACTGACATGTATTATTTAAATAACAATTTTCATCACGCATCAATTTCTTTCAATAAAACAAGCTTTCCTTTAAATTATCTAATGCATTCCTTTATTATATGTGTTTGCATAAAATAATACGCATTGTCGAATAACTTTCATTTCCAAAACCAATTTTCGTAGCGGAGCCCTTCCTCCATTCAATCGAGCGAGTGGTTTCCGAGTTCCATTCATCGAATCTCGGGTCTCGCCACGCCATCCAGCCAACGGGCCAAGGCGACGCCGCCATTGCTAGCGATGCGACCGAGCGACGCCTGCCCAAAAAGACGTCGACGAACGCCGTGCTGCTGCCACCTCCCTTGGCACTCCTTGTTGGGTCTGACGGCGCTGCCACGGCGCGCGTTTCTCACGGACGCCCAAGCTTCCGACAAGAGGATTCGAGGATTTGCTATGAACTGAGAGGCAATTCACTTGCGTATGTCCCTGCGTTAAATATTGCTAAACCTTGTAAGATACGAAAATAACACTCAAAAGTAGTGGGCAACTAGATATTCGGACCTCATAGAGATTTTAATTCATGCAACCTGAATGATATGTTTTAAAGTTTTTACATTTCAAAACATTATTATAGTCACTACGAGACATATGACACAATAATGTTCAGAATCATTAAAGTTTTCTAACAGTAAAACTGATTTAACGTGAGTCAATCTGAGCAGTTTTTAGACTGCAATGAATACAAACGGCTTATATACCAACTACTTGACTTACAATTTTCAACAAAAAGGCAGAAAAAAGGTATTATTTGGGTAATACATGCAACAAATTTTTCTCGAATAAATTAGTGACGTGTCGGCGGCAAAGACCTTTGTTGGTTTGTTTGCCTTTATATTGGATTATTTGTTTTGCTCAAAATATTATTTTATTTTTGGAGACAAAAATTCAAAATTTGAAATGATGCAGGGATTTCTTCTCTGAATATACTCCTCGCACTATGTATAAAATATTTAAGTTAAACATTCTTCCATGTTTCGCATAAATATTTTTGTTGCGTTATAATAACTATTGATTCAAAGTAAATTGCAATACATCTAGAAGTCATGTAACAGACAGTAAAATACTGAATGGTCAAAAAAAAAAAAAAAAAAAAGAATTTTCCGGAAGCTTCATTATGAACGAGTATACCTAAAATTATTTTGGGTGAATACGTCTCAAAACAGTAGATCTAGAAGTGAGGAACAAAACAGTAATTCTTTGCTACACCTCGATAAATCATGCTTCACCCTATCCCGAAAAAACTTTAAAAATTTAAAACTGAAATTAATAGGATTCAATGTAAAATCTTCTCACATTTTAAAATTTTATCTCATCTTCACTTCTTCCTTCCATTCTTCTATTTTAATTAATTCTTTCCCAGTTTCTTGCGGGATAGAGTGTACACGAAACCTACTTCATGGTCTGGACGAGGTTGTAAGAGATACACTGAAATTTTATCACCCAATGCGGGTGATGTGCTACTGATATAGGTATGATTAAAATCCTAGTACCCCTTTTGTAATGAAAGAAATTGTATTGAGTTGAATCTTACAGTGAAATGAGTCAAGGTTAAAAAACTGGCATATTTCCTATCTTCTTTTCTTGCTCTTCTGTTGAAAATATTGTATTAAATGTGTTATTAAAAACTGGTTCAGAGTCTTTTGATACCTTTAGTACCATTTTTACGAGTTGAGTATGTGTCTATTTAATATGTGTTTTCCTGAATTAAGAAAATACATCATTCTTCCTTCCTTTCATTAAGAATACTCGATATAACAAAGCTCAAATAACTAAAACATATTTTAGGTAAACAAAACAGTCAATTAATAATGTTAAATTATTCAAATATTGTAATTTATTGTTGACCTTTGATGTACATGCATATAACTCATAAAAATTCTGAAACAAATAAATCTCGTATTGGATTCTTCACCCCACGCATTGAAGTCTCCAAAATTAATTGTTCCAAATCGTCCTCTTGATGCGCTAAATCCATTGTTAAATAACGACTGGTTTAATGGAAGACAGTATCTTCTGTCAAAACAGGAAAGCTCAAATTCGTCAATAACAAATAGAATTTCTTAGAATTGCTTCTTTTTTTCTAGTGTGCTAAAATATTAAAAATATCACAAATCACGTCATCACACTGCAAATTTTTGTACAATCGAATCTTTATATCTGCCTCATACCACCATACATTTCTAAACATTTTACACGCGTCAAGCTAATTCAAAAATATTTCACATATTTTGGCAGCTGCTTTTATGTGAGATATGGTTTCACATCTTTCCTCCATAGCACTTCTCTCTTCTAACCAACATTCAAATTTACTCTTCAACTAACACTTACTAGAAAGAGATCTCCCACTTTCATGACATGTCATCGCTCCCACAATCCAATGTCTTCCCCTCTCCCGCCCCGCGCCACCCCGAGCTTTCCTTAGTTCCCTCCAGAGTCACTTGACGCGCGGCTGTTCCACTTGATAGCGCAGAGCAAATATGAACACAACTCTCGTGGCTGGCAGCCTGGGTGAGGGCGGATGGGCGGCCAGTGTAAATGTGTATCCTCTAGTATAATGTGGTGTTTGCTCGTCCAACACCACGGCTCCACGCTCATCTACTGTAGAATTCGTAGGCAAACGGCGCCCTGCGGCCACGCGGGTTCGCGCTGCGTTGCGCTCCACCTTATACGCCGAATGCTGTACATTTGGGACGTACTCCCAAGTTTGATTCGGAATTTTGAAACATGAAAAAAAAAACTACTTTTCCTCGCATATTCTCAATGACACAAAGGTTCTTTTTTTTCAAAAAAAATTCCAGAAGACAGGCATTCGTAGTAAATTGGTTGCCTCGATAATGGGAGAGCGAAATAACGTGTGTTGTCGTAGTATTACCCATTCAGTAAAACGGAACATGGAAGTTTTCCACAACTTTTGTTATCTGCCCAGGCAGAAGCTCGAGAGGTACTTTGCTCAATGGACGAATTAAAGACCTCTAAAGATATATTATACCTCTCTCCAGTACTTATTTCGATGCACGTCCCGAAGACAACTTCAGATCACTTCTCGAATTGATACGTGATCTTCTTCTTCTTCTTCTTCTTATCTGGCACTACAGCTCTTTGTGGGCTTTGGCCTTCGCGGAGGGTAGAATTTCTTGACCCCGGCACTAGGAGGAGGAGATGTGATCAGCATCTCGCTCCGACCGGTTCGACCCCAGGATAGATCTTGGTACTCATTTTATAGCAGGCTGAGTAGACCTGGGAGCCAGTCTGGATGTTGAGGTGTGATGAAAATCCCCACCTCACCGGGGATCGATTCCCGGCCATCCAGCCAGCAACCCAGTGCTCTACCCACTGACTCCTAATACGTGATCTATACAGAAAAATGTAACAGTAAAACGGAAAAAGTACCCTCTCACCTAACGAAGACTCATTTACGACGCAAGGAATACATTCTCAAGTCAAGGTCATTCATGGATTGTCATTTCACATTCAATAAAGTAGACATTTTGTCACTCCTATTGCTTTTAATTTGAACATAAGAGTGTATAACATGTTAATGGTAAACTGAAAGTCGTTAATCAACTGCTCGTTTACATAAAGGTTCACCGCAATCTATGAGATTTCTGTGTGTTTGTGAACCAGAATTGGAAAATACTACCCAAAACAAAGTACTTCCTAAGGGAGTCGCCTCATATGAGGAGCGTAGTCTCTATGAAACCACCTCAGAGGTGTTTGGGTCTCGCAAGTTGAATGAGGATGGAAGACGGGCCCGGGAGGCGAACGGGATGGCGCAGTCGGTAAGCGCATGAGCGCGCTAAGCTCAATTTACCGAGTTCGAATCTCGGTCCCGTCTCCCAACATAACATAATTAATCAGTTGCTCGTTGTTTTACCATCGCTATAAAGCATTTTCGACTGCGTAGCAGTCACCGTCAGTGGCACACACTAGAAAATGTACATAAAAGTACGACAATAGTTGAAATACAAAAAAAATATATTGAATGTTGCGTAAAAAGTATAGAAATGAAATGATGTAAAACATTTAAATTGCAAGTATCACAAACCTATATCGACGAGTGAGTGCGTGTGGCACAGACATCGAGAAACGTGTTCCAAGACTAGAAGAGCCCGTTACTGCATGGGAATGTACGTGTCTAAGTTATTAGGAAGCAATGTACACTCAGGTATCGGAGATACCCGGAAAACTAGTGATGCAAAACCATTTCTCATATACGTTTCTCTGTCTGCAGCATAGTCAGAAAAAAACTCTATACTGAAATGGTCATTTCTGGTGTGGTCCTCTATATTTTGGTCCTCTTCCAGAGCTCTATTCATGCTCTAAGTTGCTTCATGAACTTATTACTCTCTTTTATTTGAAATTTAAAAGTAAAATAAATATTCAGAATACTATGTTAAAACTTATAGCGAAATATAAATATCGTAAAAGTGTTATGTCAATGTAATTTTGTTGTAGACAGAAATTGATGTATTTTCGTATCTGCAATGCGTTTGCTGTCCTCCAATGTATTTATCATTATCATATCGTTCTTTTCAGTTTTACAAAAAGTGTATTCTACGTCTGCTTGGTCCATTTACACTGCTAAATATTATTCAAGCTTGTATAAACGGTAAACTAAAGTGTAAGTGCAACAGAAGGAAATTATTTTCCTGCGTCTATATCAAACTTTCAAGCGAAATACCGCTAATGCGGATGAGATCCATATTACTTGTACTTTACGTACAGGAAATTTAAGCCGTTGCAGCCGTTTTTGAGAAACAATCAAAAAAGTCGTTTGACCTTCATGTAAAGTACCCTTTGTTTTAAAGAAAGAAAATAGAGCACGTGCACCGACAACAATTCTACCGTAAATACGAAGTGCGAATTAAATTGATTCATCCGTTAACTCAGAATCGCTGCGCACAGACGAACAGAGGACAGACGGAGGGACATTATGTCAATAGCCACTTTTTCAGAGTTAGGGACCGCCAAAACGGATATTTCCGTCGAAATCTCGCTTTCGAATTTTTTTAATTTTTACGATTACAAAACTTTCTATATACGTACAGGAGAGTATTTCTCATATATACATTTCCGCGTTTATCTGTCAGATTCCAAAATATAGTGAGAAACCGACGATAGCCGCAATGTGATATAGAGGTTGTTTGATTTATCAGGAGTATAAATGAAAGTACCGAAATGTAAAACCCTTGTAGTAATGTTTCATTAATTAGTTAACTTGAAGTATTGTACCATTTTCAAATCGATCTCAACCTTTTTTAAAGTTTAATACAACGAAATGTAAATATACGTTGATCATGTACTACGTACTGTTAAATCCTTCATACACTTTAATATAAGGGAAAAGTACTTTGTAGAACTTGGATATGACAGAAAACTGGCAAAAACTTAAAACTGAACTGAAGTTGATAGTAATACTTATGGAGAAAATAGTAAGACTTTGTGAGAGGAAAGGAGAAATTTTATTTATTCAACAAATAATCTGTTTCTACAGGATAAAATGGTGCACGTGTCTTCAAATCAATAGAACAAAAATAGAAGCGAATCATTCACAGTTACAACTTTCTAATGATAGAAAATACGTAAACTTTGTCAAAAAAGCAGTTACAAACTGCGTATGTTCATTTATACTCTCCGAAATTTCGAAATGTAACATAAGGTCATCTTCTAAGAAGTTTGAAAAACTTTTATGCTACACTATTACACAAGTGCAATTAGTATTTTAGATATTGTAACATGTTTTAATGTTCTACATACCATAATGGGAATGAAGTAACNTTAGATATTGTAACATACCATAATGGGAATGAAGTAACTGGCAGTAGAAATATGTAAAGTTTTCAATTAAGGACAAAGGATAAAGAAGGCTCTTGTAGCTGACAAAATAGGAGACCTCCCACGTAGCTCAACTGTCGAGATTTATTTCGCCAGTGACATTTGAGTGGAAAACAAAACCACAATGCGTAACATACTACCCATATCCCATTCTCTAGAAAATCTGATGATCTTTAGATTATCACCACTACCCTTCCCATTGGAAGAAGCAGATCTAGAAGAAAAAACAAAACAGTTAAGTATCCATTGTCCTCAATGCAAGCGCAGACCCTAAATGCGTGCACTGGCGTGCTTCAGCGTGCTCCAGCGTGCGACAGCGTGACCCGGCATGTCCTGCGATGAGGAAGTCCTCCTTACAGAATCAGCTCTTCAACTTCCTGCTCGTGACGTCATATACTCAACCCTTTACAGACCACCACTATTCACCGGAGCTCCATTAGCCACATTAGAGGTGAATTAAGCGGGAAACGTATGAATTACCCTCCGATACAGGCAACGCCTCGAGCTCTTATGCTGAGCATAGTCTTCTTACGACGATATAAACGGGACGGGATATATCTCTAGAAGAGTAATGTCACGAATAAAAAGTAATGCAGAGATAGAGGTGAGTGGGAGAGTATAGGATTATTTCACTTCCTTCTGTACCAAGGTCGAGACATGAATGTGGTATTGTCGTGACAGACTTACTAAAAGGTATTTATTCGGTGGGCAGTTTTGTTTGAGCGTCGTGGGAACTATTTAGGTCGAGGTAACTCCTCGTATCTAATCAAAATATGATAGAACATAGTTAAAGACAAATTTAAATATTCTTAATACCGGAATCCACACACATAACATCACAGAAACTGTTCTTTATGATATATTTTTTATCCTTAATCCAAACAATAAAAATTTCCACACATAAGCTACTGAACGTTTGGAGGTTTTCACTGAACTTAGATGGGGGTTAGCTAGGTTTGTCTTTGTTACAACCTAGCTAACCCCCATCTAAAATCAGTGAAAACCTCCAAACCTTCAGTGGCTTATTCGCGGAAATTCTTCAACAGAATTTCTGAGTAAAGAATAACTGGGGCACCGCTAAGGGAGGCTGGTCAAACGGAATGATACGAAGGTGATTTCAACAAATAAATTTCTCGGATTTCGGGTTTGAAAATATACCATTTACTTACGTATTTATCAAACTTAGTGCAACGACAGGAAAGAAACCCGTTAAAACTCCTGTGTGACATTGGGTACGTTCGTGAAGTTTAACAATAAAATGTAATGTGAATATTCATAAACAAAGAAATACTGAACAACAACAATAGTGAAAGTGAGATCAACAAACCTCTGTGTTACATGAACAATACATTGGTTAAAATACGACTGAATTTTTAATGTATTAATGCTGAAGACATTTGCGTCTGTTATGTAATGTAATCTTTGACGAAAACATTTCAAACGGTGTTTCACCATTACATTATTTGCTACTAGTGAAACTACTCAGTCTTGCCCGTGTTTTAAAAAAAATTAAGATATTCTTAGGAAATTGGACATTCAAAATTGTGAAACAATTCAGAAATAAAACGTAATAATTTAAAAAATATTCAACATTAAAAGAAAAATTGGTACTCAGAATTAATATATTTTACCTTATGATGGTATTAATACATGTTTGAATTTTTGTGCTTAGTTGGTCCGGTGTTCCCCGGGGTTCTCACATAATATTCAGAATTCACATGCTAGTTTCCTTATTTCTCTACTTTCATGATATTAAATTTTCACTCTTTTTTATTTCAAAAATTAAATACCACGAAGATATGGTACAAAATAACGTACAGTTTTCATTATTGTGTGCAACTATGTACGTACGAGTGATTACGAATTATTTCAAAATACAGACAGAAAATAAACTTGCACATAAAGCTTAATAAACAATGGACACAACAAATGAATGACAGATTTCTTTGGTTTCCATTTCACTTTAAGGTTATGTATTTGAAAACAATATTCATTTCATCCTTCACATACTTTTGCTTTTATGATTCGGTCACGATTATACGTTTAGTGGATATTCCACTTCACGTAACACCAAACTCTGGCGGACACATTAGTAAGCTTCATAGTCAACAGACATGAGAGTGAAGATTCCCATCTACTGATTAGCATTCAATTTAAATCGTTTTTCTGCTCTTGTAATTGGTTAATATTAACCATACTTTACATTTTACTTGCAATAACCCTTAAAAAAAGTCCTTTGAAATTTCAAATAATTTCTTCGATTATTTTTTCCAAATTTCGTGCTACAGACATTTCATAGAATTCACTTTTATTAGCATATATTATTCAAAAAAATCAATTCATAGGGAATATATTGAATGACTTATTTAGAAACAACACGAGTTTGAGGAGAAAGATTGTTATCCCAATGTTCCTAGAATTTAATTGAAGAGGCTGAAGGTGACTCTCCAGGATCTGACACGCACCACCGGATTATTTTCCCGTTAAGTCACTAAATACCGCACAAATGTATGTGCAATAATATGTTACAACATGATAACTCAGATAATTATTTCAAAAATAGACTGAGATTATAGAGAAAGTGTAGCGGTATTTATATTTCAATTTTAAAGAGAAAAGTGGAATTCAATCAAATGTTAGAACCGCGTAATAGTAACATGAACCATAATAACGATTTGACAGTAGGTATTTCAATGACGAATGTTTAAATCCTGTGTGATTTTAAAGGTTATTTTAATTACACATCTAAAAAATACATGCATTTAAATCGTAACAAATTAACCGAAAAAAATTGAGAATGTATTAATATATTACATTCAGTGTATTCACAAATAGTGAGAGTAATAGCAATTAAAAATAATTACGTCATTAAAAGATAAATCATAAAAGCATCTTTGAATTATCAGCGGGTTAACTTGAATTGAATCAGCACATTTTTACATGTGTGTATGTGAAAATATAATCGCCATGTACGCCATTCATTAACTCATAAAAAACATTTTGTAATTATTTTGATTTTTTTTCTTATAAAACATAACTGTCTGAAACTAGTATAAGGGAAAATGGACGGAGCAACTTGCAGCAGATCTAATAATTGGGCGTTCTAGTTTTCAAATGGAGTCTATACTGTCGATACTGATTTGCTGAGATGAGGAGGTTCTCCAATGGCCTGCGGAGAGGATATTCGGAGAACGAGATACAAGGCATTAGCGAAGAGGGAGACCTATAACAGACCAGCATCGCCCAAAGGCAAACGGGGCAATAGAATGCACTTTACAGACACTATCGAGCAATCTGGTGCAATCGACTCTCATGTTGTGAGTAACAACTGGTGCATGCGTTGCGAAGGTATTCGAATCCGCCGGATCCATTTGTTACGTACCGCCATCTTCTTTCATTTTGTATAACACCAAAAATTGTATCTGTAATCAAATCTACCACCCATATTTGTAATTTCTACAAGGAAAATACTGTATAAATAATGAAAGCAAAATGTTAACTTGAACTATTTTAATTCTTTATAAATACGAGATTTTCATAATAGATTAAAAATATTGAAACATTTTTGGCACATCTGATGCGGAGTACGGGCAATCCTTATAATATTAGAAGAAATAATTGGTGTTCTATTAATTTTGAACGAGTGCTCTTCTCGAAATTTCTGGCTAATAATACCGCAAAATAATATATTAATTGATCGTTATGGAATAATAAATTAATAACTGCGTTTTTTTGTAATTTATCAGTATTAAATTCGCCACTTCTCTTGGGCCTTTGGCCGGAATAGATGGGATGATCCCGTACTTGTTTCCGGAGAGTAACTTAGTTTATTGTCCCTCGCGCGATCATACGCAGTTTGTAACTGATTTTATGACAATAAAGTTATTATAAAGTTTTTTTATAATTTAATGGAATTTGTTGAAACTCTATTATCAAATTTGTCTTGAAATAAATAGAATTAACAACTTATCGCCTGAGCTTCACACATTACTAACCTGTTGTTCAACAGTGCTCCATCACATGGACAGAATCTCATTGACTGGTGTAGACGCATCCTTTAATGGAAGCGTGAACAGGTCATAATCCTATTTGCCGCGCAATCGCTTCTCTTAGTAGCAGTCCTTCGCTCGCAGTCTCGTCGTCACATTTCATACGCGTCATATCTCGGCGTCACGACGACCAGTAGCGCTTTGAACCCGCCCCCGCCGCCGGTCCCTCGCGCTGGGGGTCGACCCTCGCCTCCGCCCCCGCCACCCCCGCCGCCCCCGCCTTCGACGGCCGAAGCCACCGCTCTTCGTCGCCGACGCCACCGCCGTCGCACTATCGCCTCTTCGCATCTCTTCATATATTTATGATCGCATAGAGATGTTAAGCCACTATAAAACTTGATTTAGCGAGTAATGTGATGTTTTAATTAGCCTGTAGCGCGTGTGAACATTGCAATCAATCACGGGCGCGCTCTCCGCTCCCCCCCCCCTTGCTCCGAAGACGCCATTGTCTTAATCGAGTAACTACAGAAATTAATAAGGTTGCGCACATTCATCACAAGGGCGCTGGGGACGTGGGGGTGGGACCATTCCCGGGGGCTTTGAGTGGGGGTGGTGCTCGCTCTGGAACGAGGAAGCCCCGAGGGGGATAACAGATCGAGGAAAGGAGCATGTGAGCTGCTCACGTCGTGCTGCAAGGTCGGAGGACATGGTTTGATTCCTGAGCCACCGTTTGTATTCCATGAGATTAAAGTAGCTATCCCGTTGCCTCGGAATGCAGTCCTGGGTAACCTCGTTGTTTTCAGTAAGTGCTCTTTTCTTTGATAAACCAAACAGATTTCGTAGAATACTTATAAAAAAAATTTTAACTTATCGTATTTTTCTGTATTTTTTTCTTTTTTATAATTTTCATTTTCCCCCTATTGGTGTATAAACTTATGAACCTCAAATATTGGTATTAACACGCTTACTTCCCAATAAAAGTAATTATGAATGTACTCTAATTTAGAGTATTTAATTATGAATATTTAGGATTCCTAATAATTTTGGATGTGGGATATCTGGAAAAAGTGTTGTATATTTTTTCCAAAGTCATATTTCCAGATTTTTAAAATCCATATGCGAAATATTTACCCGTGAATGGAAACAGGTTGTGTACAAAAGTTATTAGGTAAAATTCCTTGTACAGCTAGGATGAGGTGATGTTCGAAGGACCATAAATGTAGAGGCAAATTACAGAATATGACGAAGGTAGATGAGGTGTGGTTAAACAATAGATATGCCAACAAAACAGTTTAATGACATGAAACATGAATAAAACAAGAAATAATGAAGTGATACAAATATCAAAATAGAAATGAGGCGCTGCGATAGTGTTGAGTGCTATATGATGAAGGTTGAACAGTAGTGTTGCCAGACGATGCTGCGGTATGTGGAGTCGTGACCATGAAGTCTCGCGGGCTGGTTGCAAGGGTTACATTCACGGTATCAAGGGGGGCTGCGATGAGCGCGGTTAGAATATCTGACCGTAACATGGCGTGGCTGCCAGATGATGGAAGTGATGTGAAGATGATGACTCGTGAAATGACTTGTTGCAAGTGAGCAAGTGTGTCCATGTCGGAGCTCGCTTCGGAGAAGCGCGCTGGTGCCAGATGAGAAGTGATGACTCGTTGAGTTACTTGATTGCGCGCTGTCGGCGCGATCGATCGGTCGATCGATCGATAGCGGGACGTCTTGACATCACAGGTTAACCGTATCGATTGTACGTAGTGCATTTGGGTAGCAAGTAATGTCAAGCCACTGTAAATTGTTCTGACGAGGAGAGACAAAATGTAGTCTCGTGGATTCCAGGATAATAGATTCTTTTGTGAATTAGGTAGTAAAATGTCCAACCATTTTATTCAATTTTTTTACTCAAAGGCGAAAATTTTGAATGGACCTATGAGATTTGAAGAAGTTATTCATGGGAGCTCAACAATCGAGAAATGTCACTCAATTGGCACAAAGAACATATAGTTTACAGATAGTCCACTTGTCTAATGGACAGATATTAAAAAAATGTCTGAACAGGTTGTAACTAACACTTGAGAAATAGTTAAACTACAAAATAGTATTGATATTTTCTTTTCATTCACATTACATTGATATTTCAGTCTAAGGTATTATTTACAAAACTTCCACTTTTGAGAAACAATGATAACACATTACGAGTTTCGAATACTGATTTATTGAACAATTATCCTTCTGCTCTAGAAATGCGATAATATATCACACTGACTAACTAATAAAGAAACTAATACGGTGATATACGCATTGTGCAGAATAATTTTTTATAGAATAATATGTTTGAATTCTTTTAGCGTTATTCCCAGTAGCGCTACTCGATCAATTTGTTATGCCAATTGATATTGATAATCACATATGTAACGGAAACATGGATCGGGTTGATATATACAAGCATTGGCGGTGATTATTAAGATAATTAAGAATTTGCTTTGTATAAAACGGAACAATTTTTTACCTTTTTTAGAATCTTAACAAACATTCTTAAAGTTGATTGCGTTTCTTTATTTATTTTTTCTTTGTTCGCAAAAATAACTTGGTAGAGTACAGCATGCTAAGAGAAACTAGTATGTTACATATCTCAACTCTCAAGTACAATACTCAGAGCCAAGATTCGCTTGTGGACCTATTTCCTGAAGATTTGGAAAGATATTGAATTATTACTTTCAAATAATAACAATAATAACAGAATGTATAAGAGAAGTATTGTAATAGGTCGAAAAAATATTTCAAGATCTCTTCGTAACTTCGGGAAATTCCTCCAGAAGAGTCTATTTTCAAATTTGGGCGATGATGTCCAATGTCATATATGTGTATGTGTGTGTGTTAAGAAATTTTGTTCCCCCGATAACTGGCGAGTAAATTGATGCATGGAAACCAAACTTGCGAATTGACTGTGAATGCAATAGGAATATAAACCTATTTCTGGACAGGTCATACCGACTTTATTTACACTCTGCCCACTTTCGGTTCCTTAAAATTCAAAATTTTAAAAATATAAATATAAACGTATTTATTGTGCAGAGAATTATGCGTACAGATTTCCGTCCGTCGCTCCATTTTCGAGATACAGTGAAAAATGTTTACACAAAATGAATTATCTTGGATGCGTTTTGTTCAGATCAGGAAAAAAGTGAATTGCAAACAGTTCATGGAGGAACATAACATTTTAGGATAAATCTTTTTTCAATATGCAGATGTGTAGGTGACATATACTTTGTAATGTTTCGAAATATGTATTTTTAAACTGGTTGAATTCTTTAGTATGTTGTCATGCTTGATAATTTTAACATGTTTAGATTTTTTATCTATAAATTACATTATATTCTTATTAAAATGAGGCTTTTTACTGATATTTCGTTGTTAGATCTGTAATTGGGAAGTTAAGTGGGACACACTTCAGATTTTTTTATCATACGTAATTGGAAATGAGTACGAACTAAGTAAGCTCTCCACTCAGCGTGTCATTGCAAAAGCGTCACACTCCTCAGTCGCGAGCTGCAAAGCTCTGGATCAATCTCCGCGTCGTTGAAGGAACAGTTGTGCCGTCGAAGCAATGACATTTGCAAGCGATCGCTTCGCGCGCAAGCGACTGGTGTCAAACCCAGGGAGTATCTCTATTAGAAGACGGCAGATAGCGGTCTCTATTGCAGCAGTCGGCGCAACAGCACAGACGCAAGCAGCGTCGCATGCTAATGTGACGTCATGTTCAACCAGCGACGCGTCGCCCAACACGCGACACTTGGAGGTCAGGGAACCGCCTCCCTCGGCGACTGCGCGCAGTGACGAGCCACAGGTGACTTCTCTGGGACATGGGAAAACGAGGCTCATGGACAGATACAGGTTTCGACAGGATTCTCCACCGAAAGATATTTCTTATTTTATTCTTGGTGTTGAATTTCTTGAGTACAAGTGAAATTTCATGAACAGCGTTAAGGTTACATTTTGGTACTCTAATAAAACAGAAACGACGCATGAGTTTGAGAAAAGAAAAAAATCAAAGGTAAGTCATCACATACTGTTACTGTGTGTTATATTGAGATGCAACGGAATATAAGCAATAAAATCTTATATTATGATCACAATGCGTCATAATTATATTTATATTTTCCATTTTACCAAGTTTGATTCAACGGCATCAATTTTCGACGAGTTTAAGAGAAATTTGGGAGAATGGAGATAATGATATCGTCACATTTTCATGCTCCGTCTTCGCATTTCTCTTAATGGAATAAAAAATTGATGAACACATTTCATGAACAATTCATAACTGAAGTACAGCCGCTTCTTCGAACGCACCTCGCCGAGATACAACAGCATGAATGACAACGTAATGTTGGTTGCATTAGAAGTTGATTCACTTGTCAGTTCGCTACATAAAATTATAACCTACGTTAGATATATATCAGACGGTAAAATTTTTGTGAAGCATTTTGATAGAAACAGCAAGCTATTTTAACTATATACGTGTCACTCGCTGATGAAAATTCGATAAGACCACGTGTTTCTTCCCTATTACACTTAACCAAGGTTCCACCAACATTATCAAGTTACATCTCAATGGATTTTGAAGTTCAAGTTGAGAAAAATTGAAACTTTCCAACAACATTCCAGCATTCGAGAGGGTCCGATTATTGCAATATGTGTAACAAAATCAAACCTCTCGGAAAATGATGAGAATTCTGATGTAATTTGATGTATAATACATAAATATTTCAAGCCAAAGTTTTCCTATTTAATTTTATCAATAATGAATTATTCCATCCATTCCTTTCGTCCCTAATGCTGGAGGATGAAGAGAAAACTTGAAGCCACCTCCAGTCTCTCAACAGTCAATGAACTCTGTCTAAAGAAGGCCTCCCTCCATCCATAGATCTCGGAACAGCTCCATTTACTACGCACATTGAAAGTGCAACCTAATCGTCCTTGACGATGCCAATGCCAAGTTAGCATGGAGTAGTTCATTAGTGTACCACTCCAACACATGAGTGCGCTACAAGAGCGGGATGAAGGAGATGGATTGTTGAGATGAGGCAGCGAAAGAGGGAGAAGAAGAGCAGATGATGAATCGGCGGGTGAAGAGGCCGTTATGGGAATGGGGGAAGATGTGGACGTGGAACAGGAGGAGCAGGTGGAACGAAGAGCCTAAGGGTAACGAGGTGGTGAGTAGGAGGCAAGTGGGAGGGATGGGAGGGCAAGCAAATCGGATCAAAGCGCAGACTCCACAGAAAGGGTCCGCAGAGTATGGAAGGGAATGCGAGCTCTCAATAGACGGTGAGTGGTAAATGGCTGCTTCGCGTATAAGATGGACGGTAGTCGAGGATGCTAGTGCCACGGATCCCAACGCGTTGGCACAGCCGCTGTAAAACTCTCCAAACTTCACGCGGGAGTGATATATACGAAGGGCAGGACTTTGGTTCACATTGGTTATTTGCCTTTAGAATTCTTGTACAATAGATAAGGAATATTTGCTGGACGTATCAGTGAAAGAAATCATCAGATTCGGCGCGCGGATGGAAGAAAAATCAAGTAAGAAATGAAGAATAGGCCATAAGATTAACATATGGCCACGTTTTGAAGGTTAATTTTAAGGAAATTGTTAGAATAAATCAACTAAAAGTTAAGCTAAGTAACCATCAGACATGCTAGTAGTATTGCGCAGCTTCAGATTTAATTAAATTTGATGGCTTATTTCCAACGCTTAGATTCTTACCATTAAAAACATATTACCTCACGCGAATAGGTACGAAGTGACGGATAACATATGAATTTATCCCACAGAAGCGATTTGCGAAGACAAATATGAAATGGTTCAAGCTAGGTCATGAGATGGTAAAGGTGTGGACAGATCGCGGGAATATAAATTACTATTTTAAAAGATTTAAACGAAATAGAGGAGACTGCGTTTGTGGGAAAGGAGTAGAAACGATTGAACACATCTTGTGGGAATGCGAATTATACGGTGCCGAAAAAGTGTATTATTTGAAGAGAACGAGGAAGGAAGATGGACCAAATACACGAGAAAAGAACAAGATTGTAAACGACTAAGGGAAATATAGTTATGTAAAACAAATTTGGGAAATAAAGCGAGGATTATAGCAACCCTAGACAGTAGATGCCGTGAGAGGGGAGAGATGAGGAAAGAAAATGGAAGAGAGAAGAAGTAATTGAATCTCGCAAGATGGAGAGGTGACGTAGAAACCAAAGAGAAATGTGTAATTTATGTATTATTTAAACTAATAAATAAATAATACTTCTGGCGAATTTCTCATCTCATTATAGGCTCCAGTAGAGATTCACACCTTGAACCCATATATCCTCTACATTTGCTTCCCAAAATATAATTGTATAAAATGTATGAAATAAATATTAATACATTAAAAGGAGCTACACAGATTAGGTGCTGAACTGTCTTTTTAGCTGGATAGAAGAAAGAGAAAATAAGATTTTTCCAATATTTATTGACCTTCATATTCAACAGCATAAAATGTGATCGAATACTGGAGACACAAGAGTAAATATATATATTTGAAAATATTATAATACTGATATAATATATTATTTGAAATTATTAAAATGTTATAAGTGAACAGAGTACACTTACAATGTAGAAATAACATTGTAATGTACTAGTAAATGCAGATACTATCTTTTTACAATGCACATCAAATTAAAAATGGACACCAACGTCAAGCTGTCTTGATATTTTATTTCCATATTTACTCCCCTAATCCATATAATTAAGAAAAATTCTAATTTTCCTGTACAGCGTAAAATAGGAGAGATTTAATTGAAATCTCTGAAAAATATAAACAAATATGTATATGGCAAAGCACACGATTTATACGAAAGAAACTACTCCGGAAAGAAATGTTGAGAAAACAGGATTCATCAATTTGGTAGTGTTATTAAGACATCACTGATACTCAACTAATTATATTACATTTATTCATAAACAATAAAATAATGCATCTTGGATACCAAAAATAGAATTCTCCAAAATACAAAAGAAAATCTTAATACTTTATATATTTGAAATTAATTATTTTCGGCAGTTAAAAGTAATTCTTGACAGACTGTACGAAATGAGAGATTTGAAATTAAAGTAGTACAAAATCTACAAACACACTACACCTGAATAGGAAGAATAAAATAATGTTGGATTGCATAATACATCAGCAAATAAATATTAAATTTGGTTATTTTTCTCTGTATAGATCTGTAATATTTAAATCTTCCATTATGAGCCAGAATAATAATGAGTTAAGCACAACGTAAAATTCAGTGAAAAAGAAGAGCTTAAAATAAAATCAACAAAGGTATATATTTCCCAGAATTTTTAATGAAAACATTTCATTCATCATCCTGATCAGTTCTGTAGAAACTTAAGTCCTATGAATGCATTTATGACTAGCACATTGAATATTCAATTTTTCCTTTTCACTCTTAATAATTATTTTGAACGAAAACATTCCTGAAGTAATGGCTGCTTTAACAAATTTTACGTCGGTCTTCTTCCTTACCCAGCACAGGAAACAAGGAACTCCATCAAACAATACCAACCACTTTATCAACGACGTCCGAAATACTACCCCTGAGGAACACCTCATCTTCAAATTCCTCTGTAATTATGCGGAGTTCGCGATGTGGCGAGCGTCTGTGAGTGACATCGTGGCTATAATTATCTCGCGTGTATACACGCACTAGCGTTCTTCGCGGAGAGCCACTTACTCTCCGACGCGTTTTCAGCGCGCGGCGTGCCGCCCGCCTGCCCGACTGCTGCCCGCCAGCTCGAGCGCTGGCTTAGGCCTAATTTCAACACGGCCCACTGACAGCAGCGGCCCACTTCGGAACCATCCAACAACGCCTTCTTCATTGATCCCCATCTGCACGGTACATGTCTCCACGTTTTCTGATTGTTAGGGAAGGGTTGAAAATACCCTTAAAACATTAATACCTTATTTTCAAACATTTATTTTGGTTCCTTCAAGTGACGACGAGGAATGTTGTTCTCATTTATTTTGGTTTGTCCGTAAAAGCAAACAGTATGTATCGAACTCGTAACACCTATGAGTTTAGGCTCACAAATATCTTTTTAGGGTCATTTAGTATAATGAAACTTAATTTCGAAGTATTAGAATGGCTTTATGCAATGAATGAAAGAAGTTGTGTAAAAAAATTGCTTAACGTGAGCAACTCAATATCATTCTTGACGAACAAATTCTTTTTAGTTTTAGTTAACTCTTTTCGACTAAGATGAAACAAATGTTGTTTACATTAAGAAGGTGAATAAAGAAAATATATCAAATATATTTTATACTTTTTTAGCCATTCGTTATACTGAGAGATAGTTCACAAATAGATAAAACCAATATAAACAAAAATTGATTTATGGAAACACTGGAGGTAAAGTAGATTCACGTCACAAATATATTGAGTTTATCGTTATCACTTTGTTGCTGAATGGAAAAAAAGGGCTATCAAATCTTAAATGGACCATTATATGATTAATACGCCACAAGATAAATTTTGTGTTTTTTTTTCAAAAATTTGAAAGAAATCAGAAATATATTTTAGTATTATTACAAAGATGGTAATACTATAAATTTAACACAAAAGTAAGAATCACCAAGTGTTCACAGGACGTTCTCTAGCATTTCATCTACTTCGATAATTGCTGATGACATTTTGAAAACGGAGTTTCAGCAGATAAAATAAAGTATTAATACGATAAAGTTTTGCATTAAAATAAATAAAAAAAATAGAATAAACAGAGGACGTGGGTAAATCCGATAACAAGATATCAAATATCATTATTTTATTTTTTCCAAAACTCTTCAGTCATCTTAATCCCTTTTTTATTTATATTGCTTAAGGTTTTTAAATATTGAATTTTATTTATGCCGTTATATAAAAAATATACGTATGTGACAGTAAAAATGCAAAATTTACAATCATAATAGCAAGCATATGTTACATTACGATGACGTTATGTAAATCTTGAAGGACAATTATTCAACTTCTAATTAAATAATACATTTTTAACAAAAGCGATCAAGATAAAATAATATTTATCTCTTAAATTCCGACAGCTCAAAAGTTCCACTTAATCTATTTGCTTCTTATTTTCTTATCAAATTCTGAATGATGACGATGATTATGACAATAACAATAATAATAATAAATAATTACAAAACTAGACACGATAACACGGGAAAAATAATTCACCTGGAAATTGCAAAATCACTGAACTGCATTAAGAATCCCATACCACCAGACAATCAGTATAAACCTCAATCAGTCCTGAAAGACGATTTGAAGTCAAATATTTTGTACTGGGACAGAAGCATTCTCACTGACCTAACAACAATTCACAACAGACCTAATACCATCCTTTGGAAAAGAGAAGCATCAAAAGTGTATCTCATCGATTTTGCTGTCGTAAATTACAACAATCTAGAAAAAACAAAGAACGACAAAATATCAAAATACCAACAACTAACCTTTGAAGTAAAAAAAAACTCTGTAATGTTCAAGAAGTGGTCATAGTGCCTATCATTTTATCTACCCTAGGACTAGTACCCCAATCCCTGGTCGATTCCATTAAAAAACTCAAAATCAACATCAATATAATAAGTAGATTGCAACACAGCGTCCTTCTGTCCTCAGCCCACATTACCAGAAAGTTCTTGGACCTTTCTTCCTCCCAGCAGAACTTGATTTAATAATCCACTGCTGAGAGAAAACCAACACGAGTTGAGAGAATTAAATAATAATACTAGTAGTGAGAAAATCAATTTGGTAAATCTGGAATCATAGGATATTTGCCTATAAAAGACTCCGTTCCAAACAAATTAATAAATTAATCTATTTTATCAACAAGTTTTTTCTTTCACGAATCCAGAATAAGTTTTAGTAAGAAAAAAATTAATAGATATATATTTTTTAAATATGGTTACATAATGTACAATGAGGTTTGCCATGAATGATATACCTGACTATTGACAAATATTACTTACATGATTCATTACGAATCTCTATCTCTCTAAGTCAATTTAGTGGTCGAGAACTCTTAAATAACTGTATCAAAGACACAGAATCGCTTAGAGATATGAAAGATAATTTTCGAAATTTGTATCAGAGTTGACTCATTTGGTTTGAAACATCATAACAAATGTTTTAAATGATAATTTTAGTACTGAATAAATAAAAAAGACCAAAAATTACTAGCTTACTTCATAACTAGAAATTTTTTAAACTCGCAGTAAAATCAAATTATAAAAAAAGCACAGGGCAACAAGTAGATAGTATCGTAATTGGATTTCAAAATTATATATGGTCTAAATGTTAAGTAACAGATGAATTCAAAATTTTAATTGAGTAATTTTGGGGTGGAAGTGAGAATAGTGAAATTTAGAACTGAAATATTGCGAATTTTTAATTTGAATCCCAAAGAAAACTATATCGAGTTGCGTGAAATAAGATATGACCAGATCTACACATTTTATGATATTCGTGTCTATAATTAATTACGAAGCAATCATGCCAATGACCGAAGTCACCGATCATTTCACCAAACACTAACGCCGCCAAACGTCATTCGTGAAAAACTGGCGACAGCTGATCCCCTGCCAGCCATGGTAGCAATTGCCGGGACAAAACAGACCCATGGAGCGGGCCGTCGCCTCGCGGGGACGAATCATAATGCGATATTAATGCACAACGCGACCGTAAAATTTGCCTTCCCCTCCCCGTTGCCTTCTTCCCCTCAGTCCTCACCATCCCCGGCCAGCCGTTCCCTCCTTCCCCATCCTCCCTTCGTCCCATCCCCACTCCCCATGGACGCTATCCTCCCTGAGGGGAAGATCTCCACGCATCGCGGACTCGTCGGCCGGCCGGCCGGCGTCAGTTGCATGTGCAAATGGGGACCATTCGTTTCCTCTACGCCATGCTAACTAGAGGGATTTTTGCATATTTTAAAGGCCCCCGCATACCTCCTAAATTACTCGGTTGCGGGCTGCTAATACGGGCGGGCCTGCGCACGGGGGCGCTGCGGCTGAGGTGACGCCGACTGAGCAGGTCCTATTCTAACTGCGACGTCCATCCGCATGGGGTGGAAGGTTCGTTGGCTCCCATTACTGCACAAATTTTGTATTAAATCTCACACTAGGTATATTAAATTTTTATAAAGGGTTTTTTAAGTTAGTAAAACATTCTAATAACAGGTATTGTTTTTGAAGAAATCTGAACTTTTCAATCGTTTAGAATGAAACTAAGTTAGGTTTAAGTAAACCAGTATTTTAATTTTTTAAGTTTCAAGTTTCAAATCTTTTTCTTCTTCAAAATTGACTTACAGTTTTCGTTTTATAAAATTCAAAAATAATTCTGTAAGGATCCCGTGTTTTGATTCAATTAATGATAATGTGAATTGATCTATATTCAAATTATGACCGAGTAATGAGCAGAATAACATAGATATTTGGAGTAAATAATTTTTTGGTAGAGGTATTTTTCCTTATATTTCTTTTTTAAGTTTTTGGAGCTAATGTACTATAGAATCTAGCCATTTAAAGATCTTTAAAATATTTTATTAATATATAATGAATACAACGAAGATATTCTGACGTTTTCGTGATACATGAATTCAGTTTGAAGGCGATGGAAAATCTGAAAATAGATAAACTCTAATGTGCGGATCAAATTCACGATATAGCTTGAAACCTTCGACAGTAATTAAATTTTATTCCTTATACGATGTCTAATTAAATAATATCTTCTTCAATTTCTGGTTAAGACCATCACATATTTTAATTCAAAACTTCTCCGAACAATTATATTGAGATCTTAGTCCAAGCAGAAAAAGAAATTAGAAGAGTCAGTTTAAAGAACAGTCGAAAGGTATCTGATGTATTAAGTAGGAAAGGACAACTTATTAGTTTTCTATGAAAATTCCATATTCCTAATTAATTAAATAGACTATTTGTAGAATCAGAAAAAGCAAAATATGAAGTTTCTAGAGACCAAATATTAATTCCTAACACCTGGACAAATATTTGACAAACTTTACTTCTGATCCACTATTTAACACACTCAATGATCAGCTTAGAGCTATGAATTGATATGACAAGTACAGTATCGTATAACCAAAATACTCAACATTCAGTAGAGTATACCGACTTTGACACGTAAATATTGCTATATTGAAAAATATATCCAACACCCCTACTAAGAGGTTAGGTATCCCATGTGAGTTACGGGTTCATTAAAAATCTGAATAGTTCCCCACTTGACTTTCCAATAATAACTCTTTACAAAAATAGTAGTAGTAAACAGCCTACACATCAATAAAACTAAGTGGGATAATATTTTATACATAAAGAGTAGGAGTCAGCGTGGCTCAGTGGGTAGAGCGCTGTCTGGGTGGCAGGGGTTCAAACCCCGGTGAGGTGGGGATTTTCATCACACCTCAACATCGAGATCGAGTACCAGAGTCTATCCTGAGGTCAAACCGATCGGAGCGAGATACTGACCACATCTCCTCTTTCTAGTACCGAGGTCAAATAATTGCGGAGCTCTACTCTCCACGAACCCCATAGACCTTCGGGGCCTGTTGTGGGATAGTTTGACTTTGACATAAAGAGTAAAACGTGCATAACTATTAAAAAAATAACACATTAAACAAAATGCAAAAAATATTTATCCTTCCAATCGCAAAAAGTGTGCTGCCTAATTTCATATCAGCTCTTTCAACATCTTTTCGTCGAATCTCGAAAACGGAGCGACGTAGGAAATGCTGTTTAACAATATGTTCGCACAATTAACGTACAAACAAAAATTTTCTATTCAATTTTTCAAAATTTTGAATTTTAGGAAACCGGAAGCGAGGTGTTCAGAAATAGGCGTTTATTCCCAATGCATTCAAAGTCAATTCTTTACTTTGGTTTGATTTCATTAATTTGTTCGTAAGTTATCGGATAAACGAAATTCTTCACATACAAATACGACATTGGACATCATCACAAAAATTTGAAAATAGGCTCTCCAGGAGCCAATTCGTATAGATCTGAAGAGATCCCGAACTTTATCGACAGATCAGTGTATTTTCCTTGTACATATTGTATAACTGGAGAGTAAAAAGAGTGATACGCATATGATACGAGGTATTTTTGCTACATCATATAAACTCATCCGTTCTCATTAGTCACGTTTGAGTGTATTAGTAGAAAAAGAACAAATGGAGAGGGGGGGGGAAAGATGGCATATTCTTGAGCGCGCGCGACTCTTCTTGGCTGACGTGAGGCACGCGATGTTCCAAACGCTAACCAATGCTCCTCCAAACCTATATTTCGGCTTTTGGGTGGCTCATCTCAACATGAAGCAAAGCATGCCAGACATTGGAAATCACACATACCGTCCTTCAGATGTATTGAAATATCGGGTTTGTTTTATTAAAATAGATAGAATTTCTCTATAAAATCATTAATAATATTTTATCAAAAATATCTTAACATTTTTATATTCGTTTAATTTAATTTATTTCCATTTTGAGAATCCCCAAATTTCACCATTGTAGTAATATTCCATTTACGCTTGCTCGGTTCGTCTTCTTACCCGTAAATATTTATTCAGTTCTAATTAAATATTTCTGTTCTTTAAATATTAGCATATTTCCTCCATCTAGACTTTGTTCTTGAAAGATTTCTGGAATTTGATATTATTATCCATACCAAAGTATTTGGATATTTTCATTTTATGTTCGCAAAACAATATAAATATTAAAAGCAATGCAGATAAAAGTATTATTCATGCATACAATTACTAAAAATGAAATTTTAAAATAATTTTCTTCTATACCATGCAGGATAGCAGTTATAATGCTCCCTTAATGCTGTATATCTGACCCTTTTCCAATCCTATGTGAATAACTATGAAACTTTTTATAATTTTAAAGGACTGAAAATACTTAATTCTTACATTTGTGCACGTCATTTTAATATTTTTCATCTTAATTTTATCATGAAACCTTTCATGATACCTTTCACTTGAGGCATCATGAAATGAGTTTACCTTTCACTTGAGGCAGATATATACATATTTCCTCTCGCAACCAAGAAAAAATTCCTTTAACATTGCGCTATTCTTATATATGAGCATATAAGCAGAATTTTATTATCAAGAATTTTTATCCCTAGATTTGAAATTTACCATTAGATTTGAACCAATAGATTTCAAAAATTAAGTTAAATTAAACCAAAAAATCTAAAAATTAGTTGAGAGCAAAAAATATTACTTACTAGTTTCGAAAAAAAAATTGAAAAATTAATGTTCAACAATATGACTTTATCTTGAAGGTGACAAACGTATGTACAAAGAAAAAGAACTATTGTATCAATTTTTGATGGAATAAACATTTTGAAATATCTCAACTGCGACTGTAAAAGCAAATATTTAAAACATGTAAGATTTTCAATACTTATTTTACAATTGAATATATTATTTACATTCAATGTTCACACATACATGCTAAAATTGTCACAATTTATGTAATTAACACAAATTTGTAAATGGTAGTGAAATAATTGTTATGTGGTAAAATTGAGAATCCTTGCAAAAATGCTTACGGTTTCCTCAAAGTATGGATGTTGGAGAATGAAATTACAGTCGTAATTTAAATCAAGAAATTTACCGATCCACCATCATGATGAAAATGTGGCAGGTGACAGCAGTACAAAATTGCAATAACTTAACTCCTCATGCGACACATTTTTTCCGGCGCCATACAAATATAAGAAAATTAGAGAGAAAATTAACAAGAAATGTACAAGTATTTGAGTGATACAAAACAAGTCTTAAAAGTCACCAAGACTAAAAGAAACACAGAAAGTTTTCATACATTGAAATTTCATAATCCCCAAATAATAAAATTTCATTTACGGCATATGACATACTAAATTAAATTTGTCTGTTGAGATACTTCTGATCCACATGCTTCTTTTATTTGATTTTCATGTGAAGTTTAATTTGCTTCAGAGAGAGGCTACCGCAGTAACACTCGCAAGTCTCAATTCTTCACATGAAAGTTCCGGGGCTCACTATATAAGCAACTTTGAACGAATATAAGTTGGATGGACATTTAAGAGTTTATTTTGAGCAGTGTCTATTCATGTTTAAGATATAAAAAGGATACCGTTGAACATATGGGTGACATCTCGGGGAATCGGGGAAAAAAGTACATACTAATCAATTTATTCCGTTTATGTTGCTCTTTAATATTTGGTTACGTAACAGACAAATAATTTCAGTCAACGTATGAAATGTTACGACCATGACTTTACACAAAATACGGGAGTACTCCATGAAATGTACCCAAATTTCAAAAATTTAATCTTTCTTCATTTTCTAGAGAATTTACACGATTATTAGAACACTTCCTTTCAATTATATAGCAATAATTATCAACATCAAAAAAGTATATCCCAAAACTGTTATTATAGTATTTGAAACAGGTACCTCAAATAATTATATGAAATATGAAAACGCTATTGAGCATGATTATATCTATCAATATTAGTATCAAATTCAATTAACAGAAAGAATAACTTACACGTTTATGAAACATAATTTTACGTAATCTAAACAGAATTTTTTCATGTTATACATTCCGCACAATCATATTACTAAAATGAATTGCCAAAAAATACAGAAGTAAATTTTTGTTTGGATACATCTTCATTTTCCGTGACGAAATTTGAGACAGATATTTTCATCATCAAACTATTGCAGTTAAACATTATTTACATTCTTTTTTAATCTATTTGATGAGAATAATACAAGAAGGATAATCAAATGATAAAAATAACAGACTTTATGGAATCATATACGACACACATCATTAAAGAGGAAAACTTCAGAGATCAATATTAAATTTAGTTTGAATACAATAACAAAATTTATATAATTAAGCTTAATGAATTTTTATTTTGCTACACACGTAAAATAGCCAAAAAATCAAATAATATGAGAATTACGCCACTGTAAATTTTGATTCAATACAGAGGTAAAAATAAATACGGAGGAATATACTCTATTTTATACAAACGATAAGCAATTCGGAATTGGATGCTGAAAGTGATTCATTGATAATTGTGATTATTAAGTAGTACTGATGAGAAAAAAAATCCTACATTTTCTTGATTCTACAACGTGTGGATGTATATTATGGATTTTGTATCCTTCTCACAATCATGTTTGATTTTTACATCAACAATTCCTTCAAAATAGTTCAGCGTAATAACTATTAATATCTACTATGTTGATTCTGTATTGGAAGTTGATTTAGAACCTGTTCACGACAATGATTTGCGTACATTTACACATTTATATGAAAAATAAATCTTCTCAAAGTTTTAATTAATTCTCAGTGACCTTAAAATCGTGTCAATATAGCATTCGCCCCATAAAAACCATTTACATAATAATATTTTGTAAGTAAAGCGACAAAACACCACTGGGGGACTGTTAAATATAAAGTTAATGATTGCCATCAAAATCCGGATGTTGAACTCGATTCTCGGTATTAATCATCCGTCAATACAACATTGTTTTCAATATTTCTTTCAGTTTACATTACAGTTAACTAACAATATTTGTTCTGTTACGTTCTCTGATTACATAAGTCCACGTTCATTTTCTTTCCATCGTTAATGTGTATGATCTACAAAACGAGTAAAAATGGATTATATGCTTTCTGATTGAAATAGAGCCCAAGTGGTTGTATTTATAATTTTTAGCGCTTACAAAGTGATTTCCTAATGATGACATGATTATTTAACGTAACTAAGGAAGAATTTTTCAAATAAACTGCTTCAGCAGAATTTCTACAATTCAATGACCTCAAATACATATTCCTTTCTTTCTCCATTTCTAAATGCGTCGCCAGTTGTCCCATTGAGTTTGTACATATCGATTTCTAAATATAAACCATCTTACAAACCGATTGCACAAGATTCATTAATTCTTCGAGTAATTTCTCTCAATTTTCTACAAGATGAAGAACTGCTGGGAAATATCCAAATGAGTGAGGTTATGAAAATGTAAATAAAAGAAATGTACTCATAATTATTAAATATAAATTCTATCGAGTGTATGTCAGATTATAATCGACGTGGGTATCCTATCCAATAATATAGAGGTTAAAATGTCAAGAGTCGTTTAAATAGTAAATCCGAACAAATTATCTTTGATAAGAGGGTTCATCTTGATTCTCTCATTACAGAGAGAAAATAACAGCCGTAATTTACGGGTTTTTGCCATGATTTTTCTTTTAAATAGGAAGTTTTGGAACTTATTGGTCTTTTCCTCGTGATTCGGAAATCGTGACGTAGTTAAAATATTCCCGGGGAGCATGGGAAAGAATTTTAACCAATGAACGGGGCTCGGAGCTCTTCTCTTGCATTACCGTTTTCCGAATATCTGAGGATTTTTAGGCTAAACAATAACAATTGAAATGAAAAAAAAAACTGGCTGAGAGGGAGATAATGTGTAATAAACGAAATAGTTCTGGAGCATCATTCCACTTCTGCACGAACGTTCCAGCGCGTGTCAATGTACTCATGTTAATTAGCGTGAGTGCTAGCATAGCCTCACAAGATGTCGGCTTGTGAGTTGCCCTCTACCACGGCCGAGGCGTCGGTGCTCACCCGCCTGCCTGCCAAACGCGCGAGATACAATAAAGCAGCAGCAGACAGTGGCGGCGGCGGCGGTGGCGGGGAATCGGACCCCGTCCTCCCCGTCCCCCTCGTGCACCAAGCCACGCAACGCCGACCAGCCCCGCTTGGGAAAGCAGCGGGCTTCCTCGTATTTCAGACCCCGCTTGTCAGGGGAGATAATAACAGCTGACGCAAATTAATGAAGAACATGGCTACCGTTGGGCGCGGAATGCCGTGGCTGCGGAGGCGAGCCGAGGGGCGAGGCGGGGGTCGAGCGAGTGGCGCGCGGGGGCGGCAGTCGCCCTCCGACGCCCACGCACGCGCCCGCTTCCATCCCTCTTCCCCCGCACTCCTTCCACCCGCACGCCCGCGGACGTGGCATCACGTGACCCCCCTTCCGTTACGTAACACTCCTCCACTCTCCCACCCCTCGAAGTCTCGAAATCTTTTGACAGCTCGCGCAGAAAACAACCCCTCGGAGAGGAGCGCGCACGCGCGTCTGGTACGCCGCTGCAGCGTCCGACGGCTTCTCGGCCCGCTCGTTCGCTCACGTGCACCCGTCAGTGATTGTACTTACATTGTCTGTGGACGGCCTAATGCTTATTTATGCAGCGAGGCCAGCGGCCGCTCGGATCGGACGGAGGGTCGGTCGGGCCGAGTGGAGAAGCCGATGTGCCGGCGGTCAGACTCACTGTCTGGCGGGCGGAGAGCCACCGGCGACCGGGAGACGAAGACAACACTAGCCGGCGTCGCACTCGAGTCGGCTNAAGCACACGTACTCAGAGGAATGCCTGTCTCTTATACACATCTAGATGTGTATAAGAGACAGGTTCAGCACGACTTCATTCATATGCAGGAGCGACGGTAGCAGTGCAGACGCAAGGAAGGACGCAAGGGTTCCGAATAAACAGCGTACAGACGCCACCAGAGCGAGCACGCTGCACCCGATATTCAAATGTTAGAAGAGGCGATGGCGGCGGCGGAAGGAGTGGTGTGATGGGGGGAGGAGGAGGAGGGGGAGGGGGAGAGAACACGCGGTCACTTCGCGCGCGATACGCACCTTTCTGTCACGCACGCTCCGTCCCTCGACGACTGTCAACGCAGAGGACACAGCACAGTGAAATGAGTTTCATACGAATACTGTTTAATCACGGCGCTCGTCCTCTTCACATCGCCGTGAACATAAAGACTGCAACGACGACAGAAATGAACACACGACCACAACACGATTATGATAGCATGCAACTCCTAAGTACAGATCATTGTTTTTCTTTGTTTTATTTGTCCGAGCGTAGCGAAACGCCGCGCGACACGAGACACACAAGAGCGAGCGCAGCGAACGTGCGGGCGCGAGCGGCCGGCACCACGTCTCTTGGGCGGCTGGCTGCCAAGGTGGCGGCTGCTGCTGGCGAGGGCGGCGGCGGCGCGTACAAGTGGCGGGCGAGCGGGGCGTTCGCCGGCACTCGGCTGCGTCCGTGGCGGGCTCGCGACTCGCACTGCTGCGGGGCCTTACCCCTTCCACGGACAGACCCGCGCTCCACCTAGGCGGACGGCGTTGCAACTAACATTCCAGGCGGGCGGCGGGCGGCGCCGGCGGACAGCCATGGAGAAGGGCAGGGAGGCGATGGAGGGGAGGCGGTCCTCCGACATCACCACCGCCGTTGCCCCGCGGCTCGCGCCACAGCGGCCCCGCTCGCCTCGACCTCCAAAACAACAGAACATCGCACAGGTTGAGAGATCTTGGAGAGATAAAATCGCGTTCTTTTCCCTCTTTTCAAAGCGTCGTAGTATTCGTGCTTTCCTTTTTATTTCGTTCTTTTCTGCGTTATTTCCTAACCTTTTTTTTTTACTGTTGGTGCTCCATGTTCCTTCTAGCTTGGGAAGCGAACTACGCAAAAGAATCGACGACAATACGCTTCATGGTAGCGACGAACATTGGGATTTAATTCCGAATGATGATATTGATGGTAAACGTCTCCAAATATTCACCCATAAGGGCGGAGTAGTGATGGGGGATCTAGCGCGAGGGAGGTAGCAAGGCGAGGCGAGTCAGTCGCATGGGCGGGGAGGGTGTGCATGGAGCAGCAGCAAAGGCTGCTGCAGACGCTGCCGCCGCCAGGCACATGCCGTCGAGGCGTGCACCGCCCCGCCTCTCCAACCCTCCCCTCCCGAACACCCCCTCGCTCGGGCCGTGGCCGCGGTGGCGTATGGATCCACATTCGGATGATGTGTGCGCATCGCGCAGCCAACCATCGTTCCCAACGACCTTGGAAAAGGCGATACAGTGTTTGGGAAGAACATTGCCATCTGGCCTTTTACTTTTCCTCGTGTTTGGTATTCCCAGTAACGATTTCCATTCTCAGTTGTCCCTAAAATTAGATTCAAATTTTGAAATCGTTGTTTTGTTTCATTAATTAGGGACAAAAAACGATATATGCCGACGATATGTACTTAGAAAACAATTCCACATATTTTTCATAAGAAAATAAACTTTGGGTCGTCTTTAAACCAAGGGATTATTGCTGTGCGTTACGGTGGGGTAAGAGGGATTAGCCTTCTAGTTATGTAACACTATTTTATAGTGTTTATTTTATGGGGTAATTTCTACTTTTACGTTTTTCTCCGTAGTCCTTCAACTCACCTGCAATGAGAGCTCAGAGCAATGAGGAAAGAACAATTAAGTTAATGTACCAAAGATTGTGTTCACCTTTCCAGAAAGCAACAAAAAACTATATCTCTAGTGCTGGGGTAATGCTAGAGTAACGTAATTGTACGGAGGAGATAAGAGTAATTGTTTGCAGGTGCGTTGTGAAAGGGAAGGGGAAGTTTTAAAATGGCAATTTTGGTGTACCTATGTTTCGTAGTTTACGGTCGGTTCCTTTACTCCTCCAACACGAGCGCTGGTGCGTTCTTCTTTATTCGCCTGGTAAAGCACACGTAGTCAGAGGAATGCAGAGAGGAACTACTTAGATATGTGCGGGATCCCTCCAAAGTTTCATTATGAGACCCGCATACACGTCTCTGAATAGTCTCGTCAGACACACTAGACATTTTCTAACCATTATTCAATCATAACAAGATTGGCATTGAAAACAGATGTTTAATATGTAAAGTTTAACCAAATGTCTCATCTAAATCAGGACTTTTCATAGGGTTCGAAGACAAATGAACACACAACCATGACAAAGGGATAAGTATCCAGTGAGCACGTATTCTTATTTTCTTTAAGAAACTTCATATCCGTGGGTACAAAAGAAATATATATGTAGTGATTTAAGACAGTGTGATTCTGTTGTAATTCTGTTCGCACGAAGAACTAACATTTATCTCTATTCCAATATCAAATATCTAATGAAGGTCTTCCATTACGACTTCACACCCATCATAGTTATTCCAATGGAGGTCGTATGCACTGCAGCATTAACACTGTTTACGTATTTACTTACTTTCATGAACTTCCCTAAATACAAGGACACCCAGGATTTATCATTGGAGGGGGTTATGAGGATGTTTGAGGTAAGTTTAATATTTCCTTAACATTCAATAAGTTTTCATTCTATTTAAGTTAATAAATTAACTATATTATATTTGCGAGTGTTGTTGTACAATGTTTAAGTGTACACACAAATAAACTTCTCATAATTGTATTTCACTGTCTGTAACACAATAAATATTAAATATTATAGTCCATTAGGGGATGTGGGTTCCTTGTAATCTACCCCGTCCGTGTAGACACTATAATATCGCCCATGATAGAAATGTATACTATCGCTAAGGGACAATGTCATCCACCAATTATTTACTAAAATCGTTCAGGAAAAAACCCAGAGTGATCGATCAATTAGGTTTATTATCCATATTGCCCATAAATGATTTACCTATTAAGTATGTTCAATGGGATGACGGTGTTTCACGTTTCTCCATAGATAAGTTCTGCATAATCTTATTCTAAGTTTTATTTCACAGAAATTTAACTAAATTGATCGTATTTTTTATTATTTCTTTGTTATTCAAGAGCTTTCTTCTATAACTCCAAACAATGAACTCTCAATCCAAAATGAAGATTAGTGAACATACATACACACATATACATGGATCATTATATTAAATATACAAAAACATAAGCAAAAATTATCACAAAATTTGTGTTGATCTCTAAGTTTAAGGCATATTAAAGAAACAAATATTGTACCATTACATTTTTCAAAATAAATTTACCTAAATTAGAAACCAGATATCAAAATTAATGAAATATTTTTTCAAAATATACGCAAATGTGTAACACAGATATTAAAAAACAATGCATTAAAAAAAATTTAATACGTCACAACGTATTGTAACTTGTCACTATTTGTTAGAGATTTCAAGGTCAATGTGCTACAATGAATATCGTAGAAACTGCCTGCTTAATAATGAATCAAGTTTCTTTCAAGAACCGACAAATAATTTGAAATAGACATCAAATTAGTTTTTATTTCCGATACGATTATTGACGTGACAGATAACATGTCGTCGTGTTCCAAACGCGACAGACGTTTTCAAAGCAATTCCGTCGCTGACTAGGGACGTACAGACATTTCTTCTCACCGAGTCATACAGAGACAAGTGGATCGTAGAAAGAAGACTCCGACACTAATAAAGGCAGAAGGGGAACTTAGTTGAGTTGCAGTACTCGCTCTGGGACAGACCAGCTATGTAAATGGGATACTACACTTCAGAAGAAGAAAAAAAGGACAGAGAAAGGTAGCGGAATATTGAAGAATATGTTCAGCGAGAAATCTGGTCTTCACTACAGACTGACGTTTTTCGTGATAGAAAGTTTATAATAGAAATGTAAAGCTGAAATATATGTCACTATATTGTCAAATATGTTTGTAATGTCATTATAAAGTTCGTGTCACATTAATAAAATAGGCAATGTCAGTGATTTAATAGGTGAAAAACAATCTACCGGTGTTCAGAAATAACATATTTTCTTGTATATTGTTCATCTTGTCGTTGTGTCGTTGTGTTTAAAGAACAGCACATACTCCAGGGTTCAAAAGTGGTTGTATTGTCTGACAGTACAGGATTGCGTACAATGTATGTTCTGTACGTTTTTTTTTTAACTAAGCGTATTTTAAATGTAAGTTTTAATAAATATTGTCCAGGAGTATACAAGAAACTGCCAGTGGCAACTATTAAATTTTCAGTGGCTACTGGTGACTTTTCAGTTGTGACTATTAAGTCATAAATGTACTATTGTTACTTCTGAAGGATGAGACGTTATTTTTGATATTGTTTACACTTGAACATTAAATTTAGTGGATCTAAATTAGAGGGTTTACGTACATACAGATGTGTTATTCGCCATTTCGGAAGCGTATGTAGCCATGTTCTTCTAGGGGAGGGCCTCTAATTAAAACTATCCATATATTAGTTACATATAGGAAAATATTTCTGCTCTGATAGGTGAAAAGAGAAGCTTTGGCAGTGCTATGCATCGAAACTTTTCTATACACAATATTAAATGTAAATTAGATTATTGTGTCTATTCTCAATTTTCTATTGTGCGTTTATTTAGTTTAAAATAAAAATCAACCACGATTGAAATAATGAACAAATTTTTTAGTGGAGCAATAAAATAATAAGAAAACTCTATATCACAAAATACAATATGCAGTCCTTATTACTCCATGCTTAGGGTACGATTTATAGATATTTACAGTTGTGTTTATAAAGAAGTAAGAATATTTATAATGATAATTCATGTTACAGTTTCCTTGTATATGGAGCGTCGATCATTTTCTTTTAGTACTCTTGGCTCATTATTTGTAATAATCGTCTTTTGATTATGTCGTCACCAAGGATATGAGGCATAACTGATTATGCTTCCAAAAAAGATTCTCCCTCTCTCGCGAATTGAACATGACATTTTTCAAAAGTTTCATATTTTATACATTCCTAGTTCTCTATGTAACACAACAATGTATCACTACACATTAATTTGTATGTTATTTGTATTCATGTTGTCTTTTTTATATTCACCTAAAATTGATTTTGGAAAATAATACACGTTAATTTTGATTGCGATTGCTTTAAACCCCACACCAAATCACGCTAGGGACCTATTTCGAAAAGCGGATCCGAGAAGATTTAAATGTGAAGTCAATATCCCATAAATCCAGATGATTGTTTTTCTTTCCCTTGCCTCAGAAAATTGCGTATTGGTCAAGTACGTGAGGTACCACAAGTTGGTTAAGAAATAAATGTCCATGGCATGTACACTTGACGTTCAGTGTAGAGTTTTGCTATGGTTATGCCGAGTCTATATTATCGCGTTTTTTATGAATTCACGTTGCACTACGAAATGTACGTAATTATATCACCAAAAGAATATAAATATAAAATTATTTATAAACCATATATGAAAATAATATAATATAAAATATCATTGTCGTTTATATTGTCGTTTATTTAGAATTAAAATAAATCCTCAAAAATGTAAAGCATATTATGAAGATGTTTCTACACGCAAGAGTGAAATATCACGACTAGGTGCAAATAATAAATAAAAACAGGATTTAAATCATTTGTTAATCAACTGCGGATATCTTTGTATTTTATGAGTTTTTTTTATATTTTGTACACAGTTTATTCATTCTCTGCTTTAAATCGTATAAAATACATCAAATAAATCAAAATATTTATAATATTTCACAAGACATTCGAACACGAAAGAAAATAAATTTACCATCACTTCTCAAATACATGTTATCACAAAAAGCATTTTATCAGTTATATATTTGTTCCGCCATAAAATCAGAGAACAACTATTTCTATTTACCTACAAGAAACACCGTTCCAAATTACAGTCTCAAATAATAAATCATTTCTGACGCGTCACGCATGAAACACAAAGTTGCTCTCCAGTCTCTACGCAAGCGCGCTCAGAACAACAGGTGGAATCAAATATTCATGGAGCTCTTGGGTCCGAAGCGTGAATATCAAAAGTAAAAACAACCACAACGACCACGAGACATGCGGCTCGCTAAATCAAATAGGCGTAATTGTAAACAATGGTTTCGAGATAAGGGTCGCGAAGAGCGAGAAAAAGCGGGAGAGAGGGAGAGGAGGGAAGAATAAAGGGGAAAAACGACGTTATAAAAAGAATATAGGAGACGGTTTTTGCGCTGAAACAAGGTGGTGGGAGTCGTGTTTACTTGTTGCCCCTCACGAGGTGCTAACTACACACATACTCGAGGAGAAAAGTTAACGACTGCACTAAGCTCTCCGACAAAAGCACGGGGCCGGCTATGGAGCTGTAAAAAGGACCGCCGGTCTGCTACTCAGACGCCGGTGCTCGTCCAAGCAGTTGAGTCTGTTGGCGGCGCGGCGCCGCGCCAAAGGATTGGTAAGAGCCGCTGTCGTGCGGTTGCACGTATGACTTATAAGTAGCCGACGGAATCGTAAGTAAATACCGGCCGAATGAAAGACATTTAAGAGAGAATTAACGACGGAGAATTTGTGGGTTTAAGTCTCCTTTTTGCCGTACTTATCACGGTTAGAAAGCCGGTATAAATCTTTTACTGGTGTGTCGGAGTTTAGCTAGGAGAGCTATTCCAAACTGGACATATAATGTATTTGAATAAAAATTAATCGGGGTATTTATTGAAATCAGATATTACGTAAGTAGGATATGTAGCTTGTTGCAGATAATGTATTTGAATGAAAATTAATTGGGGTATTTATTGAAATCAGATCTTACGTAAGTAGGATATTTAGCACGTTGCAGCTAATGAAATTAAACAGACAACGTTTACCTTTGAATCCTGATTTAAATATTATTTTTCAATTCAGCAAATAATCTAGAATTGTTGAAAATACAAAAGAAAAACAAAATTTATTCTTAAATGTCAATAATGTATAAATATTCTAATTTGATGAATTAGTTGAATTTACCTATCCGTAACATTAGCAAATTGCAATTTTTAAAAATGTTGTTTAGCCAAGTTTTACATAAAGAATTATTTTTTACTGAAAATTATCACTTTTTTATCATTTCATATACAATATTCAATAAACTAGCTTAACCTGCTTAAATATTTGCACACATAGTGAACGGATAAAAAATTTAATGAAATATCGCAGTTAAAACTTCATTTGTTTGACAGAAGTAAAAAATGATCAGGATCTTTGATAAACAAATTGATTTCTCCGGCGAGTCTAATAATTAACTTAATACGTTCCGATTCGTGGATTAAAAAATTCCCGTGTTGGAGATATTTTTAAGTGACTTCTCCGACTGTCCTACTCTTGATAAGGTCACCCAAAGAAACTACTACAATGGTGAATAGTTTTACATGCAACTGAATTGCGTTAACGCTTCGAATCGAACTTAAGTAAAGAATTTGGTACGTTTTCCTTGCATACACCCTCTCCTTTACTAGAGCAATGTGCGGTCGTTATGGCTAACGCTATCGTCATTATTTTGGGATGGAAATAAATTATTTAGCAGAGTTGAGCCGTATAAATATCTCCATGTTACTTTGTTTCCTGGACGCCTATTGTTCTTTAAAAAGTAGTCATTTTTTGAAGATAACGTGAAAGAATCATAGTTCATTCTTGGTAGATTCTTGGCTCATCTTTTTCAGCAAAAGAAACAAAATCAAAATTGCCAATGTTTCGAGTTTTGTTTAGTTCGTCATCAGAGCTGATAAGCATGAGCTCATGCTGATTGAAACGAGGTGATGTGCAATGTTGTTTGGTGTCTGATGCTCCCACTCTGTGTTGAATTTGTTTTAGTTCAGGTTTTTCGTCAACTCATACACTATTGTGAAGGAGAATTTGTATGATCAAAGCACATCTTAACAATATTACAATGAAATCTGAAACCTAAGATCAATTACCTTTGGGGGAGAACAGACGAGATCAAAAGTACTGGGCGAGATCAATTATAGGATCTAAATCATATAGATAATAGGAGAAAGAGATCGAAGTGTCAGTCTTTGGGTGATTTAGGATTAAAAAGGGAGGATGATTGTTCAAAGTGAACAGTGGTTCATATCATCCTCCTGCATACATCTTGTCAATTAGCTGAGACGTGGTTCTACCACAAAAAAATATTTCTTTTGCAGGTATTCTGCTTGTGACACTATATGTAAATGTAGTTTTAAATTAGAAGTTAGAAAATTGTATTGAAGAGTTATCAAGGAGGAAAAGCTTCATTTCAAACCTACTAAAGACCTTTATTTTTGTGATCAACTGAACCTCTAATTTGCGATTTTGAAACCTCGCCTTCTTATTCACAAAAATATGATTTGCAAAAATAATCCCTCGAAATACATTAAAAAATTATGCCTTTTGTAATTGGCTCGTGTTTTTAGAATTTTTCACTACTTCCTCCCATAGCAATCGAAACCACTGTGTAACTCCGATTTCAAATAAAACCGTATCCCACTGGAGTGTACCTCGTCTAGAGCGTGCTCTTACGAGACTAAGTCTGATTGTTAGTTGTCCACTGGGCGGCAGACGCTGGCGTCCTTGCCGGGCAAGCGGGCGCCTGCGGCGGCAAGCCGCCAGACGACGGACGGCGACCGCTGCTGAGCGGGCCGCATGCCCATCTAATGGGCCGTGACAGCAAACAATGCAGCATCTGCTGTGCGCATTAGACGCCCGCGTCGCGCAGAGGCTCGGACGCAGCGCCGCGCCATACCGCGTTCCATCGACGCGACTTGTCTCTTGCTCCAACAAAGAAGTCACGTGGCACAATTTTCCTAGCCTTCGCCGATGTTCTCGAACAACTGTACGTCGTCATTATCTTTATCACAGACATGCATGTGCGCTATGTACTCCAGCGAGCAGTAAATGGGGAGTCGGACTGAAGATGGTACTCCTTCACCTTCGTCTTCTATATGTATGTGTGACGTCAACGACTTTACCCATTATTTGATTATTTCAATACCTTCTGAATCATACATTTGCACTTTGCAGTGACCATGCCATACATGTTTCCAGCAGCAAACAATACTCGAGAAGTATCATTTCCATCGAGGCATAGTATCCATGCATTATTATTCTTTAGGGAAGTAGAATGCACAGATCACATCAAAAGAAAAGTGTTGAAAAAAGTGATAATACCAATATGTTTCACACCCATACTTCAAAATTTTGATCCATAGAATAAATAAGTAAAATTTCGGGGTTGCTTTCCGTAATTCCTAAAGATTGTATTTTGTGCCATTTGGTGCCATGAAAGTACTAACATAGAAAATAGCTCTCGGACTGTTTTTGTATTTTAGTAATTAGCCACAGAATTATTTATCCTCATAATTAATGACACGTCATTAAGAGGAAGTAGTTTGTATGAAGCATTTGCGCTTAAGATAGAACGATCAAGTACACTTCAACCGACAGCACATAAAGTAAGATCATGATATATATTTTATCGCACAGAATTAACATTTGTAATAAATATCGAAAATAAAGCACGCATGGCTCATACTGTCAAGAATGCTTTAAAGCATTGACATTAATTATCCTCATGAAGCAACGTCAATAAACATTTTTTACTTTCCCAACCTCTTTATTGAGTCGTTCTAGTGCGTTATCACTGGTAATATCTAATCTTGTCTCTAGTCGTCTCTCATCTAATCGACTTGCACAATACTCTGCTAACTTCCGCGTATCAAGCATGTTAATTGCATCAAGCATGTTAATTGCACAAAGCTGGATCTGTGATCCTAGGCTTGAAAAACCCAACGAAGCTCCGAAAGATTCTCTTCAGATACCATCAATTTCTCCCTTCTCACAATTTCACATAGTTGTGTTTATATATTTGTCCATTAAAACAATCCCCCTACCACTTAAACTAACCCGATCTACCCCTCAAATTACCCGCATGGTATTTCCAGGAAAGATTTGAATTTCTGTTTAAAATTTGCTCCTTTAGCTGAATCATAATGTGCTTGTACAACATAATGTATAAAGAAAATGAATACAATTATAAAATTCACATAAGCTTGGCGAGTTGCACACTCAACAAATATTGGAAATGGTTTCATGGTAGAAAGCTTCTGAGGACATTAGGAGCATTACAATAGTTGGATACATCAAACAAATAGACTTTAAATCAAGATTTTTAAGAGAAATTGGAACGATAAGGGATGCACTGAAAAAAGTTGGAAACAAATAATAGAACAGAGGGGGAAAAAGAAGAAGTAGAATAGTAAAGCGAAGAAGAAATTTTTGATAAGAGTTATTACGGAAAGATGTAACACTTGTATTTTGCAATAAAACTCTGATATTATGAATAAGGCACAGGGTCTATAGAGATAACTAACAAAATAAATTTAAAAAAATAAAACTAACAGAATACAACACATCTCACGAACAGAACATCACACGCATCACATAAACGAAAATATTAAACATACACAACTCAACCACAATTTCACATGTGATTGACAACATTATCATAAACTTCACTTATGCTTCTCATGAGATTATTATGGAAACATTGAACATGAATTATCATGGAGAAAATAAACATGAGAACACTAGAACGAGTCCCACGAAAATTATTTCGATAGGTTTCGTCTTTGTAACACAGGGTAACTTTGCTGGATATATTTTGAATGATTCCCATAAAAAGTGGCTAATTTTTCACACGACGTCCCTTTTTGTTCCGACGTTGCTGAGATTTCATAGTAAAACTTAATCATTCACTCTTGTCAGGGTATTATATACCATTCAACAAAAGCTACGCAAATACCCCAAGGTAATATAGTAAAGGTTTGAGACACGTGCTCAGTTGATTTAAAGGTGTACGTTCAGAATAAATTAAATAGTGATGCTAGCTTTACTAATGTGATGCATAATCGTGAATTATCTTGGCAAAAATATGAATTGAAGGAGGTGCTAACCAACGATCTTATTAATGTTGATTTCACTCCAGCTGTATTATGCCATAGTAACTTAATATACAGTTCAGGGAGAAGAGCTACGTATTTTACATCGCAAAACTTGCGAATATAAAATTTTAGATAGAAAGTCGCGGTTCTGGTCGAATTGAAAGTAGGTTTCGTTCGTGAACGTGTACCATTATGAAGCTTATCTCGTCCTCTATTTTAAAAGGGGATCATCTTTTTTGCTTGGCGATATTTCTTTCTGTAATACCTAGAAACTATTTATTTTCTCTTGAAATTTCCGTGACAAGATAAACCGTAAAAAAAGATCGATATTTTTAAGAATTATAATTATAACTTCCAACACGTATTCCTTTGTTTCAATGTTACTCAATCTCCTTGATACAAGTATACTTGTTGAATGTTTCACTTAACATTGTACCCAGGAGTTCACAAAGACCAACCGTTTACCAGAAGTCTTGCAACAAGCTCCCGAGGCGCAACAGGAAACAGTAATTATTTGGAAAGTGACACCCGCTGGTTCAACGCGATGAAACACTTAAAGGCGAGCTTCAGAATTATAGAGTTGTGTGAATTACACGGAAAATAAGATATGATTTCAACTCAATTGTCGGCGGTTTGGAGTATTCTTTTTAATTGGCGTCGCCTTTTGTAATGAATACTTCTGGAGAAAGTGGAAGTTGGGATTATGGGTATTCTATACGACTATTTTGTATACAGAATAATTCAGAAGTAGTAGACTTTAAATATGTTTACCAAATTCAACTTGAACAAAGAAGTATTGGAATTGTAGCTATGTCTTTCTTAATTGAAGAACATACTAAATCGATAGATTCTGTCTCGCATAGGACATAATATGGTACAATGAATCCTTTGATTCCCATTGGGACGAGAAACAATGTTTTCTTTGTATCTAATTGATGTCATCATGCCAAGCTGAAACAGGTTAGAACAGTAGTTGGACACACTAGTAACTCGACATGGGATGTGACATCGCCTGCTTAACCAGGACGCAAGGCAAGGTTTCTTGCACGGCAAACGTTTTCATTACAATAGAACGATTATTTCCTATCTTCATAAATGTCTAATCCTTTATTTAAGTGTTATTATCGGTGGCACCCTTCTTCTATATTGTGTTCTTAAATAATATCAACAATGGTTCTGAAACTTGGTTGATCACTACTGTAATGAAAGGACAGGTTTAGACTCATAAATTGATGATTAAGATACGTCTTAAAAATATGATGTCCACGGGTTTTTCTACTTGAGAACTGTGTGTATGTGGAGGGTGGGGCAGACGGAAATTTGGTTGGATAAGATACATTCTGAGAAATGGTGATGAATCATCACAAAGTGCTTGCTGAGGAACCCTCAATGGTCGAGGGCATGAGGATCTGGAAGAGATATTTTGAAAGAGACTGGAAGAAGCATGAATGAGATACGAGCGATTCTGACAGATAAGGGGAGAGGGAGAAATATTGTGGATGACTTTTGTTCAAAAAAACATAACAATAGATATTATTGTGAAATTATATTCATAAGTACAATGAGTATAATTAAATTCCCCTGTAATTTCATAACAATATTGTACCTGCTAGTTTTTTACATACAGTAAACAACACCAAAAATATATTTGAGGAAATACATTTTTTCCTTCAAAGATGATTAACAATCAGTGGGTTACATTTTAGAAATAAAGAAAAGCGTTTAAGCAACGCCTCATCTAACCTAACCAACTTTCATAACTTGTCCATACTACTGAAGTTATTCACATGACTGGCACTCCAATCATGTTGCGATTGAATGGCGCGCATTCAAGTACACTCTCATATTCCCAGGCTTTTACACACCCTTCGCCCATATCGAACTCCAATCCTCTCCGCTCCTCCTCTCCTAATCTTCTTCTTCTTCCTCCTCCTCCTTTTTCATTCCCCTTGACCCCGCTCTTTTCCCCGCATTCCTCCGACTGCGTTGTGGCGCAGCCGTCCCCGCAAGCGCATGCAACGGCCTGTGAAATGCGTAATAACCATAACCGNCACAAACACCATCCTCCTCCTACCCCTCCTACCTCTCCTGGAGTCTCGCGCAAAAATAAAACACGCCTTATAGAAACATTACCCTTCCCTTAACGGACGACCTTTAATGCGGTACAAATAGCTCTCCTATTTCATTCATTACGGTACAGAGCGAGAGAGACGGATAGCTCTCGCGGCGGCGGCGAAGAGGGTATCTGCGCGTGCGCGCCGGTCCTCCTACCGACCGACCGACCGACCGACCGGCCTTCGAGATACGTTTGTGTTTCGGGATCGTCTTCGTCGTCCTCTTTCTCTTTCCTGTCGCGTCTTCCACTTTCCAGCCACTGGGGCTAGTTTACAATGCTAAGCTAAATGATATATTATTGATTGGCGCGGACTAATCACGTGGCGAGGTGAAGCGCCGGCGATTATGTAAATACCCGCGGACGCTGCTCGGGCACCGCCCTGTCGCTTGCCCTCCAGAGACGAGGACATGGGGATACACATGTGCAAACAGGGAAAGGGAGAGGAGGATGGTGAGGATAGTGTGGATGCGAGCGTGGGTTTTGTTCATTAGTTACCGTTTTGATTCTTCAGAGTTATGCCACGATGTTGCGCAGTTCTCTTTTTCAGTGAACTCATTATTATTTTTTGCAGTTCACCAACCATATGCTCGTCTACAGACCCATAGGCAAATTTCTAAGGCCACATGCTCTAACGGATGCCAACGTCATATGTACACCATGGCATTAACCTGATGACGGAATAATAATGATGTCCCGATGACGGAAGCAATAAGGATGCGAAGCCCTAGGCCAAAAGAAATGAGTTCAAATACCGCGCAACGGTGATGTGGAGATTTTCTCCTCTTGTTATTTTTTATTTCACTCAACTATTTTCGTCACTCCTTATAATCATTCTATACATTTGACTCGTAAGTACAAACGGAGATAAAAATATTCCTTAACACATTTACTCTTGTTTCAGAAACATGTATATCCAAACTTATCAAAACGGCGAAAATTTCATTACAAGACAATTACTTAATGGGGATGGTAAAGAAATATGTGAACAAACAATCAACATCATCTTAAGCTCGAGCCTTGACGTATGAAAGCCAGAACATGTCTGCTTGTGTGTGTTACGACTTGTTTGTGTTGACACCGTCGTTCGGGTTCATTCTGATATTTCCTTTCACAGTATACTGTTAAGGGATGGCAATAAATGAACAATCCACCGCAAAAACGGGTATATGTATTATTCTTACACATTTGCTTTCAATAATTGAGAAAACGAACAAAAATGTCCTTGGTAGCAATTCGCAATAGATATACTATTACTTGATAAATTCTGGAGATCTCTACCAATTTTGTGTAGTATAATTGTATTGCTTTAAAATTTAATGATCTGCAACGTGCACAAGTCGTGAACATCTTGGAAAAAACATAATTCTTCCGTGAACCTACACATGGTGAAGATATGAGATAACTTCCGGTCAGGTAAAGCTGGGTTAGGTCAGGATGGAAATGTTGTACAATCGTGGAAGGCGAATGGACGGTGAAGTGGTTAACACCCCTGCGATCAAAGCAGGAATTCCGGTATTGATTCCCGACTCATTGCCATTTTCACCTAACCGAAATCAGTGTTCGCTCTGAAATCGAATAAGATTATAGTTTCATCACACATTAACAGAACAAAAATGTGGGTTCAGATTGTGGTTTCTGATAAACTGTATATATCACTACATCTCTAACTCAATATAATTCTAACCAGATTACTTCTATATATTTTAAACCGATACTGAAGAAGAATGTATGATATTCAAAGACCTTAATTTTTCGAATTTAACCATAACCCTTCGTAATCCAGTTTCCACTATTTTATGAAAAATCCAGCGGTGAAAGTGAATAATGGACGATGAATTTCCAAACAGGATAAGTGAATGAAGAAGTGATTCCCAAGAGAAGGCAGCACTGTTCTACGAGAGAACAGACTTCATCGACATAACACTTCATCGACAAGAATGCAGCAAGTGCACTTTTTCACTCTGCTGAGGAAACGTGATAATATTCAGAGCAACGTTGAATGCCATAACATTTTAACATCATCTTTGTCTAAAGGAAAAATTCAATTGTATTGCAGTCACATCGAGCTTCACCCATAAAGATTTCATTGAAACATAACTCAAATTACATAAAACTGAACAATTGGCGTTCGTATTACTTTGATAAGGTTTTGCTCTTAACGGAGTAATATCAGAAATTACAAATTTATGTATCCTACAACATTATTGTGAAGATTTATTTCTCTCACAAATTATACCCGTTTCTTTCATTTCTTCCTTAAATCCTACTCACCATAGATGTACGACTGACTCAAGATGTCATTTTTGTCCCGAAACGGCAAATATTTTTAAAAGGCTAACAGCATTCTTATTTATTAGCAACATTAACCTGGAAAAAAATGCTGCTATAACATAAATATCTATGGCTCCTTTCGTGTCATCACGTTGTCTTGGAACTTGGACCAATGTCCAACCAGCAAGGAACGTGTCAAAAAAGGTTACGGTCGCAAAGGGAACCGCATTTAAAAAATAAATGTTTTAGAGAATGAATATTGTCCCTTATTTAAATTGAACTCGTCCAATTTAACTTAACGAGAATTATTATGCAGAATAGAAATATATGTAAAATATTTTTGAACGGAAAAAGTAACAATTAAGAAATTAATAAAATTAATAATTGGCTTCCTTGTCGTAAGCAAGAGAGACCACGAATAATATAAAGAATCATTTCAGTTTGCATAAAAATATTTTTATCTCCCCCCCCCCTCAAAAAAAAGGGGGGGAAATACTTGGCGTGGTTCCTCAACGAGTGATCTTCGGCAACCAGTCTGGATCTCCAAGCCTCAACCTCACATCAGCCAGCAGCAATCCAAACACGACAAACCGATATCCCTAATGCGAAGGAGACATTGCGTGGGAGTGAAGGATGGGAGGGATGGGAGGGAGGCAGGGGATGGAAGGTGGACCGTGAGAGCCAGAGTTGTGGCAGCGCGGATCCTTGCGGCCGAGATGAGTGGGGCGGGGGAGATGAGACGGGCAGCGAGCAGCGGAGCGCGGGAGCCCAAGCAACAATTATGGAAATCCCGAACGGCCTCAACCGTGGACCGCGCCGACGGCGTGTGTTTTCGGAATACGCCTCGCTCACGAGCAGCCGCACTGGCACGCAAGTCACATGACTGGGACGACGGAGGCGGAGGCTGTGGACGATGACAGTATCACTGGCAGGGGCCATGAGAGGACTTTCTGCGATTTCACTGCTCTATTATGGGAGTTAAGATCACGCATATCGGCTCCCGTTGTTTATTATTTTGTTATTTATGCACAAAAAACTGACCAAGGTGAAATCCGAAACGTCTACTCTTCTTATCTTTGAATGGTTTATAATCTTGACTATAATAATTAAGTCAATAAAATTTTCATAGTATATTATGTTCAAGGAAATAGTCGCGGTAACAAACCCTTTGAAGGTCTCTCTAGACATGAATTACTCCTTCCCATCGGCACAAAAGTAATGTAGAGGTCGCATTTTGCTTTAATGATGGCCCATATTGGCAGAGTCCACGTAGACAGAGATGGCCATGGAACGNATGATGGCCCATATTGGCAGAGTCCACGTAAACAGAGATGGCCATGGAACGATGGTAATTTGAAATCCTCTAGAATATACATATATTTCTTCTGTGTCCCCTACACGTGGATAAGATTCGTGATAATTCTCGGTCAGGTGAAAATGGTGACGCGCGTAGGTCTGGGTGGAAATGGTCTACAGTTGTGGGATGCGAATGGATGGTGTCCCCTGCGATCAATGCAGCAGTCTCGGATTCGATTCCTGGCTCCTCGCCATTCTCAACTGCCAGAACGTTATCCTCTAGAATACACGAGGATATCAAAGAGAATGAGGGAAGATGCAATTTGGAGTTAAAAAACGAAGGAATGTATGTAGGATTGTATATCACGATGTGATATACGGATATGGTGGATAATGTAATATGTGAATCTACATAAATACATACCATAAGTTATCTAAAGCAAAAATTCATGTTTTTTTCTTGAAATAGTAATTAACTATGATTTAATCGAGTCATGAGTAATTCTTTAAAATTTCGAAACGATTCAAAAGGGTTCTTATGACCTTGGGGTTGCGGACACCAAAGCCCCAATTTAAAAAAATACGATTCAGAAACAGTACAAGACGCAATATGTCTCCTCATACACTAAAGCACGTGTTGAAAAGATATTAAAGGAATAAAAATGTTATCCGCAACAATGACGCACTGATATAAAGAAATACGACATTATTCTTTATTTATGACAATATATTTATGATTCATAAACAGAACTGAATCAGCGGTTGCTCACAACGGAAGATCTTCATTATCTGCTCCGATGTGAAACATAATATATTACTGTTGTTTTAGTGAATTGTGGGGAAAGTTCGCTTGTTTGGATAAAACTTGCATTAGCGAAGTACGGGCAATTTTATTACGAGATAAGTGATCGAGCTTCTCTCGAATAGCTCACAAAATGGTCCTATGACAAAATATTTTTCGCAAAGGGATTCAAACCATGGTTTATTCAGTTACACTGCTGTGTAACCATGAATATAACAACGAATGGTAATTCCATACGTAACTATTTTGCTAATTTGTTTACTGCGCAGTTGTTTACCTGGCCCGGTTTGTTTTCTCCGGTTTCCCTTCAGTTAGAGGCGGATTTCTTTATAGGTTCTCTAGACTTTGTCTAGTTTCTTGTAACAATACATTGTGAATTTAGTGTTATTTCAATTCTTATGATTTTTAAACTATACTCAGAATAATCGATAGTTCGATAATAATTTGTACATGGAAAATACATTTTTTGTGTTAAATTACAAACATATTGACATTCTATTAGTATTATAACTCGTAGCTATCTTTTCATCTTATCTAGGAATTTTTGCTGAAATTTTTGAATCTACCTCTGCCTTAGGGCCCTTGATCGGAATTGATGGGATGGTCCCTTGCTTGCTTCCGGAGAGTAAATTAGTTTATTGTCCTCCACGTGGTCATACGCAGTGTGTACTGTTTTTTGACAATAAATTTATTATTATTTACGTTGCCCATGTAAGATCCTTTTTGTGTGGTGTCCAGGGTTAAGGAGTAATTCTGAAATTTTATGGAATTGACACTCCGTATTTACGCGGTAGAACAACTACTGAGAGTAAATAGAAAATAATAACCATTTGTCTTAAATTGTGCTTCCCTCTTTTATTCACATATTCGTAAACAAATGAAAATTATCCATTCATTTGTAACCCACAATATACCATATTAATAATATTAGACATTTGGTTTATTATTGACGCTAGTATTACACGTGTTAAAATTGTTCATCAAAGAAAAATGACCATGTTATATCACTTTTTCTTCCCAAAATACATCTAACCTGTGAATTTCATTAAAATCGTTAGTGCTGTTCTCGAGAAAATTTTCGACAAATACATAGGTACATAGATACAATTATTGCTCGCTTAATAGTATAGGATTTCTTTAAAACACATCTATAGGATGTATTTGTCCCATTTTGTTATCACGGGGTCGATCACAAACTGAAGAGTGTTACATAGATATTTTTTTCATTGTTACATGGAATTGACAATGGAATACGATAATTTCGCAATAATGTCAGATTTTTATAATAATTCCTTTTTCATGTCGACCGGACTGTATTACTGTGAAGAGAAACGGAGATGATGGGGGTCAGTGATATTAATTGAATTCTCGTGGCATGATTCCATAAAAATCTATGACTTGCAGGATTTCAAATCCATGAATATAATAACCAACACATCCAAAATATCTGCTGTGATTGGTCACATATTGATCACATGTGGTCACAAGGTAAACAAAATTAACTTAATTGATGATTACGACATAACGGGATTACTTTTTATGCTGCAGAGTATAGTTCTTACTAACATCAACGTTGTTGGGGTACTGTTATTAGAGTGCACATAAATAAAAGAAAATGTAATTATGGAAAAAACAGAAAAATGATTTACGATAAAAAAATATATAATGCGGAGAAATAAATGAATTGTGGAATTTAATTTTATACAGATGAGTAAAGAGTGGATTATGAAATTAGATTGGTCTGGACGAAATTATGATAAATTAATTTCTAAAAGATTAATATATTAAAGGACTAACAATTCGTACAATATATGTTGTAATTACAAAGCAAGAAAGTACATATCGTACACCTTATAGAAGTAATGAGTTCGCGTTGGTGGCTAAGGAGAACAGTCCATCCTAAAGATAGAAGAAGGTGTCGATGAAAGAGAAGAACGTATTAAATAAACACCCTGTAACGACTTACTCAAAAGCAGTAAATGTGTTTAAGACAAAATAAATTGGAAATACCGGTCCCATCAAGATGACGCACGACTAAACTCACTGTCTGAGACCTTGGGGGTTATGAGTCCGAATTCGAAGATGTCAAATCTTTTGCCCTTTCGATCAAACTAATCGTAAAATGCCAGGTGTTCTGATGAAGGTATATTCCAATTATATATGTGTCTTATTGCCACCCTAATAAGAGACCACGTACCACTATCAATAACTTCGTTTTCCTCATCCTTAACTTTTCCACAAGTAAAGCACCAACCTGGCAATGAAAAATGGAGTAACATTTTCCCGAATATACGCAACCCATATAGAGAATGCACAGAATATATTGAATTTAAAATGATGAAATAATGATGCAATATCCAAATTATTAAAATATCCTTCTCATGTTGCTTTTTTAAATTGTGTAATAAGTCAGGATTTGATAACAGTGTTACTTTGATTCAATAGAAAGTAATAGAAACATAACCTTTCTCTGTCCGTTCGTCATTCTTTCTAAGCAATGCCTCACCAATTTCTCAAATATTTGACTAATATTTTAAACAGAAAAATTCATGGGTTCAAATTAAAATAAAAACAACCCTTATCCTGTTTTTAAAAATCAGTATATGGATAACAATTATAAATTTTGGTTCCCAGACTGAAAAATATTTTTGGTTATTTAAATTAAATCGCTCTTTTCCAAAGGAGAGGAGAAGAATGTTTGAGCTCACGTGAAGATAATATCTTCTCGTCATGAGTTGGTAGATATTATGGGAAGTAATTTTTTGTCTTTTCCGTATCCTTTAAAAATGAATCATAACCAGTTAATAAGGTTCGCGCAAAAACAAGGAACTACTTTAAAAATGAAGAAGAGTAATTTAAATTTCACGAGATTAAAAGAAACACAAAAATTTTCATACATGTTTTAACAATTAGTGTGTTGACTAATAGAACCAATTATGGAAAATATCTCGACATTACGCGTTTCAAATTATCATTAAATAGGAAACGATGAACAGACGTATCATAATTTCCTACAATTTCATCTAGTAAATGTATCCGGCTAGGTCGATATAGTGTAACACCAATTAGAGCGGCACGGAAGTGTACGTCAATTTTCCTTATTTACGACACCGAAGCAGAGTTGATTTATAGTCAGTTCAGTGTTTCTTTCTTTTTGAGATAAGTGGTATAATTTGAGACACACACACGCGAGATTTTGCTGGGTGCAAAACACGAGATGTCACCGCCATGATTGATAACGCAGCTCTCAATGAGGAGGAGGTTGCAGAGTGGAATGTAAAAAAAGATCGCACGAGAGAGCGAGAAGTAGCGGAATTAAAAATTTAAATGAGCTGGAAACGAAATGTGAATAGAAATATTCCTAGGGGGAGAAAAACGATTTCAAAATAGAGCGCCATACGAGAACGGGAACATACTTGAGGTAAGACACGGAGCTACGCTTGTCAACTCGATCATCAAGGACTTTTTCTGCCAGAAAAGAGTAATGTGTAAGCAAGTAGTTGAGAATCACTCTATGATAAATATTAGATGTTTCAAAAATAATGTTAAATGTTGGCTGAGTTTTGTATTGGAATTTTTTTCTGAGAAAAGATACAAATACCTTTCAATGCTTGAAACCAGTGGAGTCTAAAATATCTCTTAATATAAGTGACAGATGAAAATGATACTGTTTTTGATATGGTATAGACTTAAAACACATTAAAATGTATCACATATCTCAAAAGTTTAAAAAGAAAACATATCAAGATTGGTGATGTTACCATATGAAATGTGTTTTAAACATCTTCAAATCTTAGGATACAAAACGTTGCAATTCACAGTTATTTTCAATAAAGGAGTGCTAAAAAATGTAGATGAAAAAACAAGATTGACTTCTATTGAAGTGTCATAGACTTTTTTTATAAAATAAAATTATATTTATATTCTTATACAAGCATCAGACAATCACGGTTATAAATTCACTGTACTACACAAAATAAAATATATAACTACGAAGGAAAAGTTAATAGACAATTTCAAACACTATTTTCTTGCATGATTGTTGCGTCTTATGATTCATATTAATTTACTTTAATGTGTACTCAACTTTGGTACGGTTGTGTACATTAATTCTGTAGCCCCATCCTGGCCCGGGTTTTGCTCCAATTTTCCTTAGGATAGACGCGGATTTCTTATACAGGTTCTCTAGGCTGTCTAGGGGCGTGTTTATTGTAACAATACATTGTGAATTTAGTGTTATTTCAATTCTTATGATTTTTAAACACTGTACTCAGAATAATCTATAGTTCGATAATAACTTGTACATGTAATTTTTTGCTTAAAATTACAAACATATTGACATTCTATTAGTATTATAACTCGTAGTTATCTTTTCATCTTATCTAGGAATTTTTGCTGAAATTTTTGAATCCGCCTCTGCCTTAGGGCCCTTGATCGGAATTGATAGGATGGTCCCTCGCTTGCTTCCGGAGGGTAAATTAGTTTATTGTTCTGCATGTGGACATACGCAATTTGTTCTACTTTTTGACAATAAATTTATTTATTTAATTTATTATAATAAAACGTCGAATATGTCGTTTTAACGGACACATTTATGATATATTACACAAAAAAGACAACAATCACAAGAAAGTGTACAGACAACAACGTAACACACCCCACACATATTCAATCAACGGGTTATCCGTTAATTGAATCGGAAGAAATTTATTGACATATATATTTTTTAAACACTCATGAAGCAAAAGTGTAATGAAAACGAACGAAAGGAACATTTTAAGAAAACAAAAGAGAAAGACGCGAGGATCGTTCGCCCGGTAACTCTCGGTACGAAATCGTGACGAAAACAAATTTTACAGTAAATTTAACATTAATTCCAATTTCAAAGGAATAATTTCAGTAAGAATGTTCATAGAGTAGTCATTGTAATGAGAGGCAGAAATATCCTTTCATATGTATATTTCAGGTTTAGTGTTATTAATCTCATTTTGTTATCCACGAGATATTCTGATTCTGAGTTTCTAAATTCAATATTCAACACTCACTTCACTAAGGAACTAATCAGTTCTAGCGCCTCTGGTGGTTCAGGTGGTAGCGTTCTCTCTCGTCACCAAGCCATCCCGGGTTCAATTCTCGATGGGGTCAAAAAAAATTGTAGCTTTTCACATTAATGTCCCAGTTCATATAGCTGTAACTACTGGAAAGCAAAATTTCCTTCCTCCATCCACCTCTTCCTAGTATCAATAACTCTTACTATTACTAACTACTTCTACTAAATCTTCCATGTGGGCCAAATTGTTTGTAAACCCAGCTAACCGACACACCTGCTATCAATAGCCTCCTACCCAACTCCTACCTCCTATCGCTCCATGTAGATAAGCTTCAATAGCACGCTACATTTCCCATTTAAAAAATACTACGATGGAAAAAATCAGTTCTCTTTTTATCAAAATCCCTTGGTTGAGAACATTTTTCATTAGATTTTTCACTAGATGAGGAAGAGGGACATAAAAGTTTTGACATATTTTTATTAATATTATATTCCATAAATATTCTTCTCTTGAGAAATACATTAATTTCATAAATTAAACGTAACGAGGTACAGTACATCATCTTGTTGAACACTTAATTGTGTACGTGATTGTTTAAGTTGGTCATTCTGATTGAGATATTGCTGGATTTTACTCAGTCGCTTTAGGTATCAAAACGGGATAATCTCTCATTCTGTTTCGCAGCGTCAATTGTAGATAAAATCCATTCACATGCCATTTATGTTTTCCACTAAAATTTTGATGAGTTGTAAATTGTTTTTCATGGTCATACGGAATGGTGGACCTTGTGGTCTGAGACTCGCCGAATAAAGTCAGTTTTGAAATTTTTATAATTTTGAGGAAGGAGGCTGACTCACCCTCCCTCCCGATCACTGAGGACCACTACGCCAACAAATTTTCGAGAATCCCCTTTATCCTTTGGAGACTACTATATCTTGTCCGCGTTTGATGGAGTCATCAGCGCGGCGACGTATGAATGGGAGGAAGTCATCAGAGAATCGTGGAGAGCCAATGAAAGATATTGGATGCGTGAGAATGGAAACGTACAAGCCGAAGAAGAAAGCGAAGTTGAAGGAGAGAGAAAGAGAGAGTAGATGAAGCAGCAGCAGGAGCAAAAGCGTTGCTCTCCTTTCGCGAGTGCTAATTGGCGCCTGTCGCCTCCTCTCCGGCGCCCAATGATTAATCGGACGCAACAGCAGCGCGGCTCGAGAGCGAAGGCGTTGGAGAACTGTGGAAGCGACGGCGCTGCTACGAAGCAACGGTCTCAGTGAAAGGAAAGCACACTTGGATTTCGATGATATCTGGGATACAAGTTACATTACTACACTGTAAATGGAACCAATTTATGTGAGAATAACTAATTAATTCTCCGTCGAACTAATGACGTAAGACAAAGTGCGTTGGTTCGATTCGTCTGCCAGGCATAGAATATTTTTGAAATTCTTAATTAATTGTTTTACCAAACAATGCGCTTCCTATATCACAATCGATATAAATTTAATTTCAGGAGCAAAGCGTGTAAAATGGTGTCATAATATCGTCTTTCTTAGATCATCTAACACGAGGATCTAGCATAAGACAATGAACCAATAGGAAAAAATATGCAACAATGACTGCGTATCACTATCATAAGCCACGATCAGGGCAAGGGTTGACTTTTTGTTGTGCCCGCGGCATCCAAATTGGTATTTTACGGTCTCAGTACCGACCGAAACATTGTGCTCCGACTGACTTGACTCTCTCCTGTTGAACTAAGGAATTATAACTAATTTAAATAATGAACGACTTATGTCCTTTTATGGGGCAAACACATAACGTGTCTGTGTGTGTTGTGAAAAGAGCTCACAAAAATGTGGAACGCTTCACGGTTTTGGGTGTCATTCTCAAGTAACATTTCCTCAAATTTGCACGCTATACATTTATAAAAATATTTTGAAAATATCCCTTTTCAAGGACATATCCAAGTGTGGGCAGGGTGAGGAAGAGAGACAATACGCGTTTGCTTCCTGTTTCTTTTATCGAATTGCATTACTTAAATCACACAATGAAATTTCAACTAGGCACAATACTTTTGTAAAGCAAGCAGAGGTGTATCTGTCTTAACGACATATAACTGGTTTGTGTTTTCTGTTTCTCATACGTGGCAACCATCCTCTATTTCACCTGTATTCGAACCATAACACGATTTTAACTAAAACATTAATTGGACGGTTGAGGGAGTAGGAAGTGTATAAATGTAATCTGGTCGCGTATTGAAAAACAAATTACAAATCCTAATTATATTTTGACTTGTTAGTTTGCTTTCCGTTACCGTGTTACGTAAATATTCTCACCACACTGATTTTTGTGAAACCGAAATGGAGTTGGGTACGGTAGCGCATTCTTAATATATAGTAAAACATCAAAGGTACGGAAATTTTAAAAAAAATGTTAATTGGTGGTCTGTTTGATCGGATTCTTCATGACCTCGCGACCCCGACTTTTCGGTCTACTATCTTATCCATAGAATTATAATAATTATCCATAAATATATAATGTTTATACATATAATAAATAAAATATAGTAAAGAAACTTGTTGATTTTTCATGTTTATTCTATAACAATTTAACAGCGTTATATGTATTAGATAGCGCATTTTGACTATATTGTTTCTTTCGTAACGATATTGTTTTTGATTGAAATTATTACATTAATTTTTCAGTATAATAGAGAGAGAAATTTTATTTTTACCACTGCGACATGAACTAGGTTACAGAAAATCCGAGATCCCGTTAGTACAGAAGCAATCGGATGTTGACCTCCGACTCCTGTATGTTATGTGTTACTCTGAGTACCGTGAACACAGCTTGAATGGTGCGGGAACCTCAAGAATGGAATATAGCGGTGAGCAGCTGATCGAGGGGCCCCGTTAGGCGTCCAGGATAAATGGCGCTGTGAGACTGGCGACGGAGGGAGGCATCGACGGCCGCCAGCACCTTTTCAATTAGGTTCCAAAGGAAGAGCGCATGCGCAAGGAGTGTGAGTAGCTCATGCACGTGGGCGTCGGCGAATGGCAGTGACGACGTGTGAAAGAGCAAGACAAGCGATATGTATCCTTTGCACCTCAGGCATCTTCTTCCTCTTCACTCGTCTCCTTTCTTGCCTCCAAGAACATCGCCGGTACTATCTCAACACTCCACTCTTTCTACAAGCGATATCCACACAATAAGAGATAGTTTTTCAATATAATTTTTCTAATATAATAAGATATTATCAACAAATGAGAATGAAAATAAATAATAATTATTTAATTCATTACTGTTTAATGAGTTTCAAGTCTTTGATTGGCATTCAGAAAAAGTCTGTTTTATACTTATTTTCTAAATTTTATTTTATACACTTATTTTAAATTTCTTACTCTAATGTTATATAAACACATAGAAATCTCTTAAATTGCGGTGAACCTCACCGCCAGGTAACATATTAATTATGTTAAGTTGAATGAAAATGGAAGACGGAGCCGGGAGACGAACTGGATGGAGCAGTTGGAAAGCGCATGAGCGCGCTAAGCTCAAGGTCCCGAGTTCGAATCTCGGTTCCGTCTCCCATTTTCATTCAACATAACATAATTAATCTAATGTTATATACTGTATTTACAGATTTTGAAATATTCATTTTCTTTTATATGTTCAACAAATTATTTTGTTTGTTTCAAACGTAATGAATTCAAGAACTAAGTCTGCTACTCTGTTAAAAGAATGGTGGTGAAGATTCTATGATATCTAATAAGAAGAATGATGTATCATTACAGTCATTGGATTTACAAAGCCTTGAAAATGAAGACTTTCGAGACAAATATTTCATGAAGGGCTATCAAAGCTGAAATGTTGGAGTTTTTGAAAAGACTAGAAGTATTTATAACAATAACATCTTAGAGAAGGAAAGTTTATCTGCTTGAATTTAAAATATAACTAAAAATATAAATAAAATTTAAATTTGAATTTAAAAAAGGGTATTCATCAAATCAGCAATTAGTCAGTTTCCTCAAGGAACCCCTGTGGACTCACGCAAGATTAGGAGGGCTATTGAGCGATGAGTAAGAATACTGTCTCCGTACCGTGCTCCTAAATAATTACGAGAATAATTCTGAGTGCTAAAAAAAGTAGGATTGTTAGTAGAAAACCAAAGAGTTCAGTGTAAAAATTGAAATGATTTCGCTTCGCTTCAACATATTACTTCAAACAGTCAAGGTGTAGAGCAAAATTTCCAGAAATGCCTGAAAAGTATTGTATTTTTCTTACATATTGCGAAAATCGAAAATTTCATCTCATGACAAATCGTATACATCATACAAGAATTTCTTAAACTCTGGGTGAAAATATCAAGACTGAGGTGGGATCTTTAGATTACATTCAGACAATTTATCCTGAGGAATCACTTGCTATAGATAACCGCTTGGACAATCAAGTTCTCGACTTTAATTTGACGAGTGATTTTAGTAAAATATTTAAATGAGCATAGTTTGATAAAAATGATAATTAAGGGGACTGACAATAAACAGGTATCATGTAAGTAACCTATTTATTATCTGTATCCCGTTAATTTAAGAAAATTGTTTACATTAGAAGCAAAACCTGGGGCATAGATGTTTCATTACACTTAAATTAAAAGACGCCGACGATTCAACCATGTTACATCAATAAAAATCATTTCTCAAATTCTAATTGACTCTCCAGTCAACTTGAGGGGAGTAATTGACTCAGTAAATGGGGAGTGAATGGGAGACAGAGTTAACTAAAGATTACTACACAGAACGAAAAATTAGTGTAATTGAAGCAAAAATGAAACACATTGTTGGACCAACGAATGTTTCCACAAGTCAACACGTCAATTTATGTCAGTAAGTCTGGGCATCCGAAGAAAAATGTATGTCAACCAGATACACGTAGACTTAATTACAAAATAATACCTGAGAATCCTCGAACAACAAATGTCACACAACATAACCTGACGGTTTGCCCCACAATTTGTTGGTGGAACGTCGAATTAAAGTAGAAATAACATGTACCACTCGGCAAAAGCAGGATATAAGGAGAAGAGCGGAAGCGGTTGTCGACAGCGCGTATCCTTCCATCTCCCTCAAGCGGACACGAAACGACAGCGGCAGGTGGCAACGCCGCGAAGGGCAATGTGGCCGGCCCTAAGCCCTGCGACGAGGACTTTTAACAGAGGCTAATCCTCCCCGCGTGCCCTCCAAAGCATAAAGATTGGTGCAGGACTCGTCAAGGCCGTCTCGAGCGCTCCATATCAAATTTCCTGAAACTTGGGAGACAGACACTCGTAAAATACGAAGAGATGCCTGTAAATTCCTTATGGTGACGTGTCGACGCGACGGTGCGTCGCTCGGCGACGTAGTCGATCTCTGGTTCCGTAGTCTTCCACAAGGGCGATGTTGTTCCAGTTCCATATTAATCGTACGTTGACAACTACATTTCCTCATTACGAGAGTTAGTGTTTTCTATTTAACTACATAACATTCATTTTTTATTGAGACTTATTTCATCCACTTCACCATTTGAAAATATTCAACAGGTGCACACGCTGTTTCGGACGTTTTTCTTCAACGTCCGTCTTAAGGCATCCGACAGCGCCGATATTCGAACCAGGATATACTTTGGTTTTCGAGGCGATTCATAACATTCGCTTTTCGATAGCAAACTTTTAACTTTTTATTGTTAAATGAAGCTCTGTTTCAATTCTTAGATCCATATTTCAATTCCTCAGCTTATTAAAGTAGTTCTCCTATTAATCACTTATAAATCTCCCACTAAACTGCATAAATTTTAATATGAGAGATATGAAACCTTTAATTGTTCTGTGGTTTGTCCTACGCAGTATTTATGGCTATGCTTAATATATCGACCAAGCAGCGTATCGATGAAATAGAGTTCAATAATATATTTACACGACATCTTTCGGTAAATTACCCGCAATGCGGGACTTGTTTATCTCAAAGTAATTCGTCAATATGTAATCCGAAGATACCATTCGCCAATCTAATCAACTTAATTCACTTTTTTTTTTGACATGATGTTTCATATCAATGGGTTCTCGATTCCTTTCTATGCAAAATGCGGTATTTGTTCGAGTTTTTAGTATCTCGTTTCTGGTACCCAAAATATTGATTATTAACGTTTCGGGAACTTAATTTTGGGTCAGAATGAAACATACATTTGCCGCCAGTGCAAAACACAGAGAAATTAGTTTTTACTGGGATGTATTTGAGTTTTGTATTGAACTAAAAAATTGACATTTACGAGTTTAGGAAAAATAATTGTAGTTTTTTTGTATATTTAATTTTTAAAGTCCATATATACTACTCAAATTCAAGTATAACAGTTCGCATCCATGAAGTACACGATTGAAACTCTTCTATCAATATGAGGTATTTACGTGTGAGCCCTGAACCCACGATGCTTCATAAAGGATAAATATGTTAGATTCTAATAGGGTGAGTCTGGTTTCCAAACCGCTGTGTATCTAACAAGCAAAATTGGGTTTAAGTCACCTCAAGTAGTAGAATTAGTGGACGTAGAACAATTGAAGTTTTGGAGAATCACTAATGAATGAATACTTAAGACGAATTGTTTCCAAAATGTAGACGAATGTTTGTATGTAAGANACTAATGAATGAATACTTAAGACGAATTGTTTCCAAAATGTAGACGAATGTTTGTATGTAAGAGAATAGGACGTTATTTTATGGATGTTTATGAACTCAGTGAAATTGTGTGAAAAGATCGGGAAGAGACCAATCTTAAATTCTGAGCGATACCGCTAGTGTTCTGATAGTTTTATGGTAAATTAATGTTATATTGACATATTTATTGTATATTTGTAGCTCTTTCTATTAAATTGTCTTTCTGGCTTAAGTAATTTTATTAAGGTGATTGGGAACAAGTCTTCAAAGAAGCAGTTTGCAGAACGCAGAACTACTCTCACTATCTCTTCCACTATCCCAGTTAATATCATCAAGCCATTGGTTGTCTCATCATTACCGAGAACACAGTTCTGCATCCCTTCTATTCATCAGTAACTTGCTAAACATTTCCTCTACTTGCCCATCGCGCTGCGGAGATGTTAACATCCACACTTAACGACGCGTTTTGCCTCGGAAATATAAACAGAAACGGACGTAGCAGCAGCTCTGGTCGGCGTGGCGTGCTCGCTCGCTCCCTCGCCTGAGACACGGAGCCAGGCGGGAAGGAAGACAACCAGCAGGCGGCACCAAGGAACCAGCCGGTCGGGCGAGCAACGCGTACATAAAAGCAGGTTACTTGTCTATCCGCGCATTAAAGTGTCCGGCTGCTATCTGAACGTGTGATCGCGGTCCGAGTCACCAGCCGCTGGGTTGACGGCGGCGGTGGAGCAGGAGGAGGTGGAGGAGGCTGTAGCATTCGCAGCTGGAGAGGCAACAGCAGAGGCAGGAGAGGCTGTAAAGGGGCTTAGTCACGAGATAAGCGCGTGAGGTGAAGAAGGAACCAACCGCGACAATAGCGTCTGCGTGGAAACGCAATGAAGATATTGCCAAGATGGAGGTGTAGCTGGGAATAAGAAAGAAAAAAAACACAACGCAAATGAAATGAAGGGACAAAATGAGGGAAAATGTTTGAGAAGCTTATAAACTAAACACCAGAACAATCCAATTTTAGATAAGTATAAAATTTATGGGAAGAAAAGCTGATCATTTACAATATCCAGCATTTTAAAACTGAACATAAAAAGTGAAAATAAACTAACTAATATATAATCTTCCAATAGGGAGATAAAAATACTAAAAATAATAACTAATATGCAAATCGTCAGAAATCAAAGTGAAAAGAAAAACCAAAATGAGATGAAACAACTTTCAGTGATAGGAGAGAAAAAAACTATCAAACAANAAAGTGAAAAGAAAAACCAAAATGAGATGAAACAACTTTCAGTGATAGGAGAGAAAAAAACTATCAAACAAAAACTTTTTTTTAAAAAACAGTATCAAATAAAACAAATAAAGTTTAAAAACCAAAACAAAATGAACTAAGTCATTCATTCGTGAAAGAGAACGAAGAACCTCCAAGAAACCCTTAAAGAAAGGAAGATACAGAAGAGGCGACAGTAATGACATCGAATACGGTATTAACTCCTGCAGAAATCGAAAACGCACTGACAGAAATTGAAAGTGTCGGCGGCGGCGGCGGCGCCACCGAGTCGTCGCTTCGGCACAAGCAGTCTCTCTCTCCTCGCGAGGCTCTCCGCCGTCGCCGCACAAGTCTCGTAAAAGGGGACGCCTAGCGGAGGAATCATACATTCAATGCAAAACGTGAATAAGCTGTAGGTCCCACTGGCGGAAGAGTCGCAAAGCGGCCGCCGCGCATGAATACATTCTGCGCTGTCACCTATAAACCTCCACGTGCCGCCGCCGCCGCCATCCCCACCACCTCCACCACCACCACGTCGTCGTCGTCGCCGCCGCCGCCGCCGCCAACGGCGTTATTACGGCGGTCTCAGAGATCATTGCCTGCTTGTGGAGCCTTCAAAAACAGCGCCCGCCAAGACACCGCCTTCCGCCCCCGACATAAGCGTGAACTCTCGTCTCCTTCACACAAGAATCAAGAAGTAACCATCCCAAATATCAATCAATATTATCAAACTGTCTGTAATATTTTTCAAATTTGTGAATTCTGATATAACTCGAATATATTATCCAAATAATTTCCCTCCAAACATTGTAAATACCAACATATTTGACGACTATTTATTAGAAATTGTAAGTGAATTTGACCCATGTTTTAAAATTTTTCGTGAGATTTGGTCATAAAGGAGTAAATGTATGAGAAAATCCCAAAAAATATTATCCTTGACAATTGTTATTGACAGTGTTTCCACTATGATGTGAAAAAATTTAATAGTATAGGACAATAACGTTACTGGTTACAGCCAATGATCATAGCATTATTACAGCCTCCTGTAGCTGTGCGCACATTTTGAAGTATTTCTTGTCCTCGGAAGGTCATGAGATTGATTACCAGCTGGACTACCAACAGACTAATAACTGCTTCACCAAATGTCAGCTTTTGTGACTGGAACAGTACACAGATGAATGTATGGCTAATACCGTATTGATGGATTGCTTGCTACTGAATATTTAATTCAATCATGTATGTCGCCTGGTCACCGTTGATATAGAAGAGGATGATGATGATGATGATGATGAAGAAAAAAATAGATGAAGTAGTCGTAGAAGAAGAAAGAAGAAAATTTTAATATGTAGAATCCACATCATCTTGAAAAGTTCTATTTAGTTTTTTACGAAATAAAAGTTCCTTTGCCAATAAAAACACAACTGAATTGTCACTCCAGTAACGTTTTAACAACAATGTATTTCATATATTGCTATTATTCCCAAAGTACGAGAGATTTGCCGTAGATCCTTCTCATCATCAAGCACTCACAATCATGAAAGTTTTCCCTCCCAACGCAAACGCCGTCGGTACTCCTATATTGCTCACCACCCGAGTTCCTCGATGGTCTGCAGTGTTATATCAAACTAATTCATGAAGTAGCCATGCGGAAAATGCCGCCGACGGGGTCTGCACTTCGACCTGTCTCCTCGTGGACTGTCTCCTCCGCCGCCGTGCAGTTCCTGTCTGCGAGAGTCTCGCCATTGCACCGCCGAAGTCGTAGTGGAATCGTCTCTGACTTATGAAAGCAATATACAAGAGAAGTTGAGAATGTATAGTTGCGACTACTGTGAATGATCATGAGAATTGCTGGGAGAGATGGGTCAATGAACGGAAAGTTTATGACAAGGAAATATTCTTTCCCGTGAATTGTTTCAGAGAACAAACAAACGATGTGTGGTGAAATATGATCGGTGCTATAATACGACAAAAGAAATATTCTTATTCGCGATATGGAAAACTTTATTATAATTTGATAATCGTCTCATTATTTCAATTACAAATTTCATTAAATTCTCCTTCTAGTTCATTAGTAGAGTTCCCGACCAGGTTTTCTAATTGATCTTGAAGTTATACAACACAGTAAAAAATATTCGGTAATAGCTGGTAATTTTTTATTCGCAAGACGAAATGCAATACATTAATAAGAATGAACGCATTACATTAACACTAATTCACACTATACAATATCTCCCGTAGCATATTTTCTTTCAACTCAAAAAGAGAATGATGAAATAGAAATCGTCCCACTAAACCACCATATTTGCTCGAAGAATGAGAATTTGTCTTGTTTTCGTATAATAAAATAAGACACTTTATTTCATTATTTTCGAGTGTGAAGAGCACAGAAAATCCACGAGATTTCTTGATCATCTTCATGCATAGTCTTTAGACGAAAGGAAAACCTCTCTTTCACATTGTAGATCCACGACACATTTAAAACACTCCAAATACAAGAGATGGGGCCCATGCGAATATTTTAGCCATATGTAAGAGTCCCAATTAGTGGGCCCTATATATTGTGAAGGAATTAAATTACATACGATATACCAGTTATCCAGTATTTAGTTTTTAAGATAAATAAGTGATAAAATGTTTAGAAAAAACATAATCATGTGAAATCAACGTAATAACTTAATAATAAAGGTTGAATCTGTGGATGCTCATTTATCCATTAGTAGCGTGAACTTGAAGGCAGTTCATAAACTCTATGATTCCAATTCAGCTTGTATTTAAAAAAAATGTAAAAGAATTGTACATAGTTAAAAAAGGAGATTGTTCATGCTCAAAAGGAGATTGAACATGTTTTCACAATTCTATAATTGTAATGATGCCTCATTTGCCACTATTGGTTAAGTATGACGATTGGAAAAAGGGTATTTACAATGAGTTACCGCTTAAAAATAAGATATAGTGAGACAAGTTTTACTATCAAACGTAATTTGAAACGAAAAATTTATCCATTCATATAATTATTCTATCTTCAATAGATATAGAGAATTGTCACTGTCACATGGGTAGGTCATCTGACCACTCTTCCAACTGGTCACCGTCAATAATATGCTCATTCTTGAATTGGCAATGATTGGAGGTTTATATTTACTACTCGACCCTCGGGTGACCTGAGGATCGTCATCCCAGCAACTGCGTTACGCAATAGTGGAAAACTCGAACATTTTAAGTTTATATGAAGGCCTATTATTAGTTAAGTCTTCAACTGAAGCTCACACTTTGATTCTAGTTGATGTCATGAACATACGTGCAATTACATCATGATGAAGGGATAGAAAGTACGTTAATTATAATAAATGCCGGCACTATCGTACACTGAGAGTAGAATTAAAAATTACCAGTTCGGGTGAGACGAACTTAAGTGGATACAGAGAAATATCTACACAAACTGATTTTGTGAGGAGTGGTCCAAATTATAAAAGAAAGATCAACATTTTTGTTGATGAGGATTGATAATAAAATGGTAGTTGACGTGTGTTGTTGTTGTTGTTGTTGTATATGCTGATGGAGATAAAGTAGTTTGATGATGGAATTGTATTGAGGATCAACTAAGCCCTGAGGAAGACAGCGTTCGCAGTCGATACGTCGACCTAGTTAATAAACATATTGCCTAAACGCAAGAATTCATTTTGACATTTCAACATAATTCAAAGAACATTCGAATCAAAGATCTAGTTTGTTTACTTGCATGTACAATGTAGAATATAGTGAATAACTAAAGAACAAACTAAATACACGTAAGTTGCATATATGCTCATGTGTACCGAGCAAGGAATAGCGACATCGACATCAATGCGATTGCGTTGTTACTTTTCTTTTGCACGATGCCACTTCGGCTAATTTAACGTTCGGATAACACATGTTCGGATATTCAACATTCTACTGTATTCACCATGTTTCATTCAGTTGTATGTTATAAGGGGGGTGGGAACAGTAGTTCGGTCACTGATAGCCGCGCTTGGTGTATCGGATGTCTGAACTACCAGTCCTCGCCACCGTTGACTCGAACTGAAAAGGCTATAATCAAAGTCATGTGACTATGCAATATGGCTGTCTAATACGAATTGCCAACTTCTACGAATTTAAGTGATATCCGAATAAATATTAATAGTTGTCATAAAAGTGATTATTTCCTGTAAAATATGCAAATTAATAACACAAGCTAAGACACAAGATAATATTCGTTCCACAAGCTCGATGCAGAGGAGACTCAACAGATCCGCAAGAGCAAGCGAATTGAAAAAATGGCCGACATTTTAAGTTTAAGAAATTTGAAAGTCATGCCAATATAACGCGAAGTACACTTATCATTACTCTTACGGCCGATGGCGAAATAAAAGAGTTTGCTGCCCTCTGTACAAGCCCGGTACCGTGGTAATAAATAAATTAAATTAATTAACAAGTTTTTTCTAAGTAATGTAACCTCACTTTGAGTATACACTCCGCGGTCATATCTCCCCTGAGCCTGTTCAAAGGATCGCATCGCCGAGTGGAAGTCTGAAACCTCATGGCTCACGCTCAGACCGAGGGACAAAGCGTCGGACGATTATTATCGAAGGAATCCACGTCATCTCTTGAAACAAATAGGGCGTGGTCAGCAAATAAATAATGCGGAAAAACTACGACTTAAACACTTAGAAAAGCAATAGCATGAATCTTCTCGATTCCTTCGTATACTTCAGAAAATCTATTGACAGTGAAGATCACAACGTGAAACGACCGCTGTAAAACAAAGGTGCAGCAAAGCTTGAAATTATCTACTACATCCGTTCTCAGGAAAATTGCACGTTGTGCGAAGTGCTGTATTAAATAAAGCGCAGAGAAATGACAATGACGATTGTGAGATCCGAATAACAAGTTGCTGTGCAGAGATAAATTTCTATTTGAAGACTCTAACTTATATTCATATATTAATATACCTCTATACCTCAGTTCTGTAACCAACAAACATTTCATGGTCCTCTTTTGAGATAAATTCATCAAATTTCCACAAAGTAGTTGAAGTACATTTGATAAATGAAAATTTCAAATTAATGATGTGCGATGATGATCCGGGAATCAATTCATTTAAAGCTATTATAGTTCGAGGTTAAATAGTTAAAAATTTAAAAGTTACTAATTATTAAAAAGTAAGAACTTTTGACATAACAGTATTGTATTGCATCTTGAAGAACAACAACTAGACGATTTTTTAGGCAGTACTCGTATTAAAAAATAAGAAATAGATAACTATTACGAACCCCTAAAAATAATCCCCAAAATGTTGATACCATATCAGGATAAAATTACCACAAAATGATAATGGTAACACGGTGATATTCAGGAATGCGCAAATAAATTGTACTACGAGAATATGAATCATAAATAAAGGAAAGTACTTCCATGAAAAAGAAATAGAGCAGAACTGATCAGTTTTTACGGAAATATTGAGAATAGCAATTTTATTTAATTCTAAATCTAAATCATCAATTCTAAATCAATTAATGTATGTTTATCTACTATTTTAAAAAATCTTTGATTTCTTGGCACAGATCAGAATTTCATTATACCGAATCCAAAGATACGCGAAATAACTCGACTCGTTTCTTTGTAAAGTATCGGTGGACTGAGGACACTAGTGAATAAAGTTAAAGATTACATGAAAGTCGCCAATAGAGGTTTTAAGAACGACTAGTTTTTATCAAATTCATTGTTCATTGATTGTCTTTCGGTAGAAAAAATACCGCAAAACCAGAATTCAATTTATTTTTAAACTAGCTGATTACCCGGTGCTGGCTCGGATTTTTCTTAGATTGATCTTCTTTTACGCAGAAAGAAAACAAAAACAATATATCTGTCGGGGAAGATTTTTTTATTGTTTCACAAGTCTCGATGCGGAGATTGCTTCGCAATAAGATTCTTCCTTTCCAAAATAAATACTCAAAGGTTAAACAGGACAAGATTTATTATGCAGGATCAATGTGAACAAATAATTGAATCGTAAGCAAACAATAAATAACACCAGGGTGACAACACAGGCGATGAAAGTTCTATGAATGATGCCTTTTTTCTCGTTCGACTCACGACTTTGGGTAAGCTGGTTGTCGAGGTTAATGAAGTTCTCTTCCTCGTCACAAGATGGCACCGCTGGTGATAAATCCTGATGTAGCTAGATTATAGCGTTGAAGTACGGTATCTCGGCACGTGATGGTGCTGCTGGTTAAGCCTCTGCGTGGTATCGTAAGTGGGCGTCCCGTGTCCTCTGATAGAGGAATTAGTTCCGCCGCTGATCGTAAGAGAGTGCTTCGTGGCCTCTTGGAGATATAATTAGTTCTGCTGCAGACCGTAAGAGGGTGCCTCGTGACCTTTTGAAGATAGAATTAATTCTGTCGCAGATCGGACGATTTCGCAGAGCTGGATTTCTTGGTTGAGGTTCGGAGCCGATGTTCACTCAGCAAGAGAATCCGTCGTACTTNGTACTGATTTCACCGTCGTAGCCGTTGCTATAAACTAAACTTTAATAGCTGACGACGTTAGCGACGTAACACTGGGTCGAGGTTCGTCTATTGAACCTTTTCTCGAAGCTTCTTAATAAACTGACCCGTGTTCTCGAAGTTTCCTAACAAATAGGCGACATACGCTTGCTGGTCCATGTTTGCCCGTGTGTCTCATGGAGTCTTCTAATGTTTACAATGTAGAGACTCTCTTGCGTCGTATGTAGAGACTCTCTTGCGGACGGTGCGTATTATGTTGGTCTTGGATCTCGAATCTCTGATACTTCGTCTTGACGACGGCATAAACAACATGGCGTTTACTGCTTTGGCGTGGCAACATTCATATCTTATGTGTTAGATGCATGAGGGAGTTCATCATATACATATTAAGGTACGTGTTTCGTCGTATATGTAGTAAGGTACGTCTACATATCTATATTGTAATATAAAAATACATTTACCCGCTGTTTTTTTAAACACGTACATCATCCCAATTTTCCAATTTCATAATAATACAAATTATTTCAAAACTTGACTGCATTCACTTCACCATCTCGCAGGAACCGCATCGGTATGATTTTCGTTTCCCAGGCATGAAGCTGCTGCACCATTTCATTAAAATTCTTGTACAATCTAAACTATTCGACAAAATTTTACGATTTTTACCTTTATTAAATGTACAAAACATGTGATCCATTAAATTTTATGATAATTGATTTTTCTTTCTTCAATTACTCCCTTAAATTGAATTATTTTTATACTTCTATTTTTAATAACGTTCTTTTGATAATTTAAGTTAATTTTTGTACATAGACAAATGATGTCGCAGACTCTTGTGTACAACTCCTTGAGGCAAACAATATGGCCATTCAAAGTTGTCAGCTAGCTCTAACCGTTTAGGCAGTGAAGGCAAATGTACCTTTTTTTCGATTTTATCGGCATTTATCGTCAAAAAACATTTCCATCTACTTCATACATTTAAAAAATAAAAGTTAACCTATGCTTCTTCCGGACATCTTAAGTATCTCCTTGCCAAATTTCATCACTATCGGTTCAGTGGTTTAGTCGTGATTACAGACTCACTTTCGCTTTACACATTTATATATTAATATGGATTATATACACTTTTGTAATACAAAATATGGTTGTTTTTATATACATTTTTACCTAATTCCGCGCTACCGTATCGAGCAAAATGGAAATTGAAAGCCGAATGCTCAGTGCTAAAGCAGAATAAGTGACAGAGACGCATCGCCGAAGCAAAGAGAATACAAGTGAGTCCGCTGCTCGCCACACAGAGAGGTAGCATTGGAGCCACTCACTTTCTTCTTCTTCTTCTTCTTCAGTCGCAGGGGGCGAGGGAGGGAAGAGAAGAAGGATGCGGAGGCGCAGGCGTCCGCGAGCGGGACAAATGTGCGCTCCGCCGCAGCTTGAGTTGCTCATCCATCGCTGCTGACCCATCCGCCGCCGCACCTCCGCTGACGTCACTCGCAACACCATCGGCCACCGTTTCGCTCAGCGCGCGGTTTTTTTTCCTTTCCGGGTGATATCTTTTGGGACATGCCAATACCATAAGGTTTTATATCTCCGTTGACTGAAGTCAAGTTGCCAACTATTCACGAAACTTGGAAATACTCACCAAAGTAGTCCTTATTAATTAATAATTCATACTACTGACTTTTTATATTGGATGATTGAATTAATATATTGTCATATTAAAAATTGATAATAAATTTAGACTGTCGTTTTATTTCTTCTTTGACTATGGTCGTATTGTCTTTGGTAACGTGAAGCGGCTGCCATTTCTGTTAGAACAGTATTTTCCACTGATTTTGATGAATTATTATAGTAAATGCCTCGTTACGTATAAAACGTTTTACATCATTGTGTTCCTATTTCCATTCGCCGGTACTTTTGCCAGAATATTAAAAAAAACACAAGCCCGGGAAAGTTTCTCCATAAAAACCCCTTTTAATTTAATGTTAAATAATTGAAAATTTTGCGCCGTAAGGGTATGAAATATCATCGCCACTGGATAGAGACTAATTTTTACAATCTGAGAGTTTTCCGTTCGGAGACTGGTCTGAACTTTTTTTTTCGAGCATCTAGGCAACTCCAAAGACCCTTTGACAATACTTACGATGCAATCCGTGGTGATTTGCCGTTGCCTCGGGTACAACACATGGAGAAAACACGCATACTTTACCCGGATTCCGAAACCAGAACCTTTGGTTACGGGTGGGGCTCCACCTCAAACCCAAGGAGTCCACACGTGACAGAAAAAGGGATCATTACAGACACATTGAAATACTGACCGGAAGGAAAGGAGAGCCTTTTCGAGGAACGAACAGGAAATACAGAGAGGTGAAGTAAAAGAATATAATACAAGACGAGCCTTGTTATTGCACAGTTGTGGACAAAGTGATTTAGATGAACAGAATAGGTATAAAAGTTGTACTGTGAGGAACAATATAACACTATTATACAACGAAGAAGTATTAGAAAGTGCTGTTGAGAATATATTTCCAAGTATCAACCCTCACACCCCATCTTAAATTTATCCCCATAATATATTCATAGGCACATCTCTGGAGTTCACAACTTGAATGACAATAGTCACTTGCTTTTGGAGAAAGGAAAATGATAATGGGGTGTGAATGGACCCACTTGGTTCCTGGGTTATTTAAACACCATTTCCGCATTTATATACATCGAATGCTGGTCCAAAACGTCGCTCAATCACTACGTTAGCCATGTTATGTGTGTCATATATGACTTTCCTTGATGATATGATAGTTATGGTGATTTGTAAAATCTACGATCTGAAACTGACAAATCGTTCATGGTTATCATTACCATGATACTAAAGGATCCTAGAAATAGATGACGCCCATTTCCAAGAAAGTCAATGTCTCATTACTCCTGAGTTTCCTAATGAATGCCATATCCCCGTTACGTAAGAAATAGTACGATATTTAAAAATTTCAACGTGTTTACTTCCATGTGTTCAAGATGTATTACAACTTGCCAAATAGAATACGTCATAATATTTTTAAGACTTCAAGTCACAGAAAAGAGAACCATCTTAAATCATGGCCATGAAATACTTATTCGTATTGGATAGTAAAATTAAGATTTCTAGAAATTTATCACCTATTTATAGCCGTGTAGTAAGAGAAAGAACTGTCTGACCTCTCTTGAACGCATTGGACTGGCAAGTAAACAGCATCGTAACACAGAGTTCAGGACGACAACCAGATGGGAGTAGAAGGATACAATGACACGTAACAGAAAATCTTTAACGACGAAGAGAATGCGAGAGTCACGGAAAGGCAGAGAAGAAAATGGAGCGAACCAAGTGTACTTGCATCGAGTATCGGTCAACTAAACATACAATTCTATCAAGCGCGTATCGCGTATATATCGTTACTACCGGTTGCAACATATCCATCATGAGTTTGCATACAATGGGTTTTGTAGTAAAAAGCTATCTGCAAAGCACTTTCCTCTCCCCCACACTAGTCGCCGTCCCGATTCGAAAGATTGGGAGAAATGTAAGTTTAGTTGGCTTCGCTACATAATAAGACCTCAGAAATACATCGAAGTTCGATATTATCCTCTTTTAAAAGGTTGAGGAAAGAGAAACATCTGTCGAGATAAAATATTTCAAAACGTTAGAATCAATGAAGTTAATTTATAATAATGCATTACAAAATAAAATTATTTCAAAAAATTATGAAAATTCTTCTCATCAAGCGCCATTGATTGATGTCGAGAATTGAATAAAAATTTGTAATGTTCGTTTCGGATTAAGAAATTCAGCTTTAGAACTACAGATCTACTTCGTTAAAATGAAGCTTATTTTTCGTGTAATAGTAGTTTCTACCTTTAGCAATAAAAGAAGCATTTTAAAAGTTATGCTATTATGTGTTTCCCTCTACAAAATGGATTAATAACTTAATACAAACTAAATGATCGCATTAATAAATGATCTTAACAATAAGCGATTACTTCTGTTTTAATTCATAGCATCATCATAGTTCTAACTGTTCAAAATAATGAATGTATTATTTACACTTCTTCGTTAAATTTATTACTCAAAATATGTATGTTTGAAGGGTGGAAGTCATCTTCAGTGTTTAGCTGTAATGAGATTAAGAGAAATACGTATTTCAAAACTAAAAATGTTTGTGAACAAATCCAATTGTCAAACGTAAACAAATAGCTCTACATCCCCAGTACATTGCTTTTTATAATAATAATAATAATAATAATAATAATATCTATGAAATATAAAAAGTTGATTTATTACTTTACCGAATATCTTAACGCAAAATATCCGGAATCTAATGCATGTGAATATTTTAATCACGAGTAACGAATGCCATGACATGTGAATGTAGCGTGGTCTCTCAGTGGAGAAGAAGCCATGACTTCATTAGGATTTCTATACCGTCACATACAAGCACTTTCATAAGCTTAATTAATGGAATCCATCACGCTGACCACAGAGCTTGGAGTGAGACCACCGCAGCAGCACTCGAAGGTTAGCTCTGAGCGCTACGCGGCTACCGCACTGCGGGTGCATGCCTCACGCTGCTTCCAAATCGATAACAAGTGGGCAAAATGTGAAAAAAATATTTCGATTGGAATGAAATGATTAATAGAGGACATTTTGGGACATTGATAATCAATCTTTAGTGCAACTTCCACAAATTATTATCAAAAACGGTAAACAAAATTATTGGGTAGCCTATTTATTCAAGTGCATATATTTATTCCGTGTACCCTACACGCGGAGAAGAGATGCGGCAACTTTATTTACGAAAAAATTAGTCGCAGAAGCGTTTTGGGATCGATAACACATTTCTAGTAAGATTTCAAAGAAAAGAGCAAAATTGTTTTTGCCTCATATTGATATTGCTCTTCGTACCACGTGCGAGAGGGTTCATTTCCCTGCTCGTCGAACTAGGGGAGGTTTTCAGCTGGGATTTCCCTCATCTACTCCAACCAATGTCAGTTGGGTATTCTAAATTACCCAGAGATCCTACATCTCCCCTTTCCGAATTCCTTCACTTGGAAAGATAGAAGGCAGGGTCTGAACCTCAACACGTCATAAAAATACGACATTAAATAAATAAATTACATGTTTAAAATGGAAGACGTCCGAATTAACAAGTAGGAGATGAAAAAGTACAATTACATCGGAGTTGATGAAATCTTTGGGAATTTTTTTTTGTTTAATGTAAACAAAAATTTAAACCCCTTTTCCCCCCCTAACGATTGTACTGAGTACAAATGAAATTCGATAAATATGTATTTTCACACATTTACGATTGACGATAATAATCTGTACGTGACGATCGTTAATAATCTATCCGTTAAGGTTTATGAAGGGAAGCTACTGATTTATCGGATAATAATCATGAATGTTACCAGCATATAAGTATCAAACGTCCTGAACAGATATTCCTCGTTTTGACTTCTGGCCAGTGTTTTCGGTGGGCGGTCCCACTGTGCGGCGCGCGCGGGGGTCGGGGATGAGCGGCGGCCGCAAGGTTATGGATGCGCACGCCACCCGCCCCCGTGGAAAGCTCTTCTCTTCTCCTCTCCGCGATGTTAATGCTGCAGAAGCGGACAAGCCGCCGCCGATGCCGGTCGGGATAAGTGGCGTGCGCAGTCGTCCTCGCCGTATGTAGATATGTTGCCGTCGCTAACTAGATTCCCGTACAGGGCTTTAAAATGATGTCCCGCTCCTAGATCGCTCCGATTCCCGCGATGCGGTCGACTTCTGCGGCAGCGGCGCACGATGGAGACACGCCAGGAAGTGTGCACGCGGGCTGATGCACCCGGTGATGGGTGACGGACTCCATTCAGAGGAGAGTTGGTGACGAAGGACGCTTCGATAGGGCGAAAGGATCTAGTAATATTGTTTGCATTTAACAATGATGTGAACAGAAGGGTTTCTATTCTTCTTGTTCATTGACATTGGAGGATTGTTTAGAAACGTGCGAATATCTACACTTAATTCATTGATCATTCAATTAAAATAAAGAAAATGATATCGCGATTGGAGTGATGAAAATTCGCCAAGTGCAGAAGTGGTTTCAGTATATCTCTTTATACTTCAGACTGTTCTCTTCAAGGCAGTGTTTGACGTCAATTACTTCATTACACTTTATTATTTACATTTTCTTTTTTCGGAAGCGATACCATCTGATTTTGGACATCGATCTACAACATGGTTTTTATAAACAGGGTTAATTTTCCAGTCGCTCTTTAAAGCCACTTTTTTGTAAATGGAAATGATAATACGAAAGAAATCAGTCAAAATAGTATTTCGTGTTAAAGAGTACATTCACCACCAGGAATAAAACCATCAATCGTGTAAATACGATCACAAAATTAATCATTTTTATCACCTTCAAAACCATAATAAATATGATTGTTTATCTCCTTCAAAACCATATATTATGATATCACCTTCGAAGCAAAATAATGTAATCTAAGGAAAGACAGAGAAAAAGAAAGAAAACAACTTAAGAGACTTCTGAAGGGCCTTTACTTATATTTGTATACCTCCAACCTTCCAGAAGGACGAAAGACATATTAAAAACAAGATGAGTCATCAGGTTTTAATAATTAAGAACCCAGCTTGTAATAATTATTTACTGTTATACTATAAATCACAATGAATAAAGTGTGCTGATGTCGTAAAGCTAAAGAAGCCCCTGAGCTAGAAGAAGAATTCATAAGCCAACCATGTGCTTTAAATGGAGTACACGGAAACGCAAAAATCGGGGTCCAAATTTAGACTGAGGTATAAATGGTATAATAAAGTATTGTTCCATTGGAAAGCAACTGAACACCACCATAAGTTTTGCTCAAATATAAAAATTCGTCTTCATTGTCCACATGATTGGAAAACGAAAGAGAGAAAAAAAGGAGAGAATAACAATGGTAAATAAATAGTTATGATTGAGGATGCGTGTGGCCAAGAGCTTCGAGCGACGGAGCCTTGGCTGTAGGCTGCTTCACAGATCGCCGGTGGTGGTCGACATTTCACACGAGAAGGATGAGTGCGCTGCAGTCGCTTCGGCGTCGCCATCCGTCGGACGCGGTTCGCTGGTCGCCGTCGGCGGCGGTTGCGACGGCGGCGGCGGTGGCGGTGGCGGTCGTGGCGCGCGGCGCGTCCGTCGCCCCGAGTCGTGGCGTTGACTGACGCTCGCCTCATAAAACTCCAAGTGACCGCGGGGGAGTCGGACGGCAAGGTACGGCTGCCACTACTATGTGGAGGGTAACAGCGACAATAAAGCAGCAGAAGGTGAGACTCCAGAAGAAAGGAGTGGATGGAAGACATAATGTACGAAGATGCAATGGAAGTGGAATGAGTGGAAGTCATGAAAATGAATGAAAACGTTGATATTTTAAATATTTTTATTTTATTTTTTCTCCCCACTATTTCAATGAAACGATGGCCGTCAAAGGACTACAAATTTGTATCACTTTTAGTATATTTTCCTTCGTTGAAATCTCATTAATGACGTTTTAAATAAACTATTTAATTAATCGTTATTTTCTTCTTCTATTTTTCGTGTATTTCATTTTTCTCTACCAATGTAATTCTTTATTTTATCGTAATGTAGTAAGGTAGTGAAGTTAGCAAGATCCTTTCTTTCTTTTCTCTTTGAATCAGTCGCTAAACTATTCTTCATGACTCCATTATTTTACGATAAAGATGATAATGGTGACAGTTTATGTGTGCAGTTAAACTATATTTTCTTTTCTTTTCTTCTTCTTCTTCTTCTAAGGTGAAACATGACAAGATGAAAACCACTCCTCAACTGAGACTCAGAAATCTCGGAAACCCTTTCTTGTTGAACTGAGGAAGCAGGTTGGTGGGTGGTATTATACTTCGTGATCTATTCCATTCAGCATACATAATCGTCCTGAGTCGACTAGATTAAGCTGCGTGCAATTTCCTCTCAACCTCTTATACTCATCTTGACCTATTATTCTTGACCTATTATAATTATCGAACTAACCAATTTTTTGTCTTCGATGGGAAGCTTCTCAAACAAAAACAAGGAGGGGAGTGAATAGTTAAACTATAATAGTCAAAACGTGTCCATTGCAGTAAAAAAATATTTCAGGGGGGCTACATTCGAGTTATTTGACTAGGTTTATCGTATACTCTTGCATTTAAATCTCCCGTGCATTTGCACATGAATTTTAGCGGACGTCTTCATAAGGACCCTATTCATTTAACTATCACTACTTAGCACTTTTCTGACTAGAACCAAGATATGTACGAACAGCAACAGGAGCAGTCGCACGTTAACTACGCCACCGCTCTCACCGTCGTCGTCTCATTTCGCGGAGAACGCTGCTCTTTCGTGCGTCTCCGCCGCAGATCCTACGCCCTCGCCCCTGCAGCACCCTTGCCCTCAAAGACCGGTCCGATTGTGTCCCCGAACAGCTCCAGAAATGATTGATATTGCTATGAGAAGAATGCAAATACTACACCAGGATCAAAGAGAGGGGAAGGAGTGAGGAAATCCTGTGGAAGGAGGAGATGAGGAGGAAGGGACAGGTCAGAGCGCGATGGATAGATGTCGAAGGGAACCGAATGAAGAACGGGGGAAGTACGGACTACTGAATCGAGACAAGTGATGACTCGAAACAAAGGAGAAGGAAAAGCGGACGTGAGAACAGAGGGAAACAACGATGACGGAATGATATGCCTACGAGAAACGAAGGGTTATCGAGGAAGGAATAACTAGGAAGATGGAACGGACGGCAGGAGAAACGGAACAACGTTGGGCAGACGAGGGGCCAAGCACGGGGACGCAGCCGATCAGGCGGTCGGTCTGCTGGGGTCTGGTATGCAGGGGCTCAGGCAATGATATATGCTCGTTATCTGGCCAGAGAGGGGGGTCTCGTGTTCCGCGCCCCTCCACCGCTCGTTGGTTCAGGCTTCTCATCCTCTCACTCTTTCCCTTTGTAAAGTGAATCTTGGAGCACCGTTGTGCACTGCAGCGCTGAAATCACTGTCAAATTGGGTTGAACCCGAGCACGAGGGTCAAGTGGCACTACCGTCACTTCCCTAAATGCTTACTTAGCTTCATCCTCGATACACGACCTCTTTCAAACAACGGCATGCCCCTCTGTTTCAACTGTGGGGTAATTTTGTAGTTCACATTTTGTAGGCAAATTTTGATAAATTAATAAAAGAAATTAATCAAACAATGCAGGAAATGCAAAGAGCATTTAAAAGTTAGTTGATAATTGCTACTTCCGTTTCGTTACTAACAAAAAGTTTTGTCATTGAACAATAAATACCATTCATTGGGTTAAATAGTTCTAACACGTTAAAGTTGAAAACTGGAACTACGTATTACATCTTACTTTTGAAGAGCAAATTATTCATAATAAAGCATTTTACGTATTTTTAAGAAAAGGTGGTACATCACATTTACAAAATTTTGCAAACCATGTCAAACTTCAAATATCTGAGAAAATGAGAACAGTGAAATTGAAAAGAGATTTTTTTCTGGGATAAGTGCATCGGAGGAATGTGTCTTTACTTAAAAATTTGTAAATTTGCTTTGAAATTTAGGAAGAGTAAGTGGCCCTCTAGTATTCTTGTGCTTTATTCCTAGCACCACGAATATGCGCACTTGAGACTTTGCAAATTAGTTCCTACTTCATTGAGTTGTGAATTTTTCTGTCTCAGAGGACAAAAGGGTTCGGACATGAGATTAGCGTCATTCTTTTATCCAATAGCATTTAATGATGACCTCTTTGTCATGAAATCTGGAAACTTTTCGTGCCCAGTGATTCTGAACACACGGCAACTCGATTCTAGTATCGGACACGAATTAAAGTTCGAGGCAGGAAGGTCCTCCCCTCTCTCGTCCTCCCTCCGAACGTCATTCTCTCTCTCTCTCTGTCTCTCTCCCTACCCCCTTGTTGCTCGTCATCAATCGGTGCGTGTCGTCATCAATTACCGCCTGTGGCTGCCCCTTCTCTCAGAGAAGGAGAGAGCGCCGTTTGATATGTACCGCCCCGGGAGGTTCCAATCTTTTTCTTCTTTTGTGATGGTTCCCACGCAGTGAAACACTGTTCCGTCATAACCCTGACACATTACACAGCGCAGAGATTCTCATTTGTTAAGTTTTCGTTGTAGTACTCCCCCGTATTCGTGGAAGTATTTCAAGGATTTGATAAATAAACGTAGTCATTCTTCGATGAGATGTATGGTTAGCATGCGTTTTAACATTCCTGGATATAAAAGTGATGTATCATTTTATTTTGACCCGAAAAGAACACTAACCTACATAGCGAACGAACCCCACAAGAGGTGAACACATTAGTTTGTTTTCTTTATTAAAATGCCTACCTTTGAAGTTGGGGTTTTGAAGTTAATTCATGAAGGAAAGCAATACATACACGAATTTTATATATTTATACATAATTTGGACATAAAAACTTTTTTAAAGCTAAATTTGAAGAAAAAATACAATACAATCCTCCAGATATTTAGTTAACATATATTTTAAAACATATCTACAATTAATTAATTACTGGCGAAGAACTATATAAACCAGGATTAAATTCAAACGATAATCGATTTTTTGCTCGAATATAATTTTTTAGAGACTCTTTGCAATTCAACTACTCAATTGCAACTCAATTTCATCTTTTCATCTGTGCAGCGTGTTCCAAGAATATTTGCGTCGCAATTCTTTCTCAAATATCAGTCCTTCAAGATTAATTTTACATTATCCATATCACAAGTTATTGGACCATTTACAGTTAATACAACAGGATAAATTTCTGAACCGTTCGTTTCATTTGGTTCATCTGATGATGGCCTACGCGATGTTTTCTGCAGTGTGATTTCGTAGGTTTTCACACCGCGCATGAAGTTAGCCTCAATGGTGACTTTCCAATTCTTTCTAGCATTAAGAATGACATTATTATTGAAATAAACGACTGAAATATATTTAATACTTACATAGAAATCTATTCGTCTTCCAAGTGAATAAATAAGACGAGTGCGACATAACCTAGATTACTCGAACAGTTTAAAAGTATGAGAAAGAGAGCTTGATCGTAATGGCAAAGTAGTAGCAACAACAGCAGAAGCACAGAGCTCAACAAGGCACTGATCCCCCACAGTCATTAACCCCTCGCCATGGCGTCGCTTGAGCTCTTGATCCAACAACCAATTACTCCGACCAACTGCGCGCATGATTACACCGGCCGAGCAATTAGCACACTCCATTTGACTGGGTCATCACCTCATCCCCTCCAGCCATCCGAGACGGCGTGGGTCGCGGGAGGAGGGGATACGAAGCGCCCCGCGCGGGAACGAGGGGAAATGAGGCTGAGAAGGAATACGGGGATAATTAAAGGGAGAGAAGGACTCGGGATGACGCAGAAAGCACGATGCTACGAGAAGCTAATCATTGCGAGAAATGATTGGAGTAGATGAGAAAGAGGATAGAAAGAGAGAGGATTAGAACATTAATCAAAGAATATGAATGATAATAACCAAAGAGATGCTCCGGATTCCAAAGAATAGATATTGAATTTTTTACATCGTCAATTCGTAACCAGCGAGCTCTATAGAAACTGTAGGGGGCGCAAAATTGGGCAAGACCGAGGCGTTGGACGACATGTCAGTGAACGTATAGTAGTCTATTGTTATCCTATTATAATGCCAGCATTGGTCCCTTTTCCATTAAGCGAAACGCATAACTTATACCATGGCCTACTGATCAGCTTTTCGCATTGGCAGAATGTGCTAGAGAGACAGAGATATGCTCCAGTTGTGCCAACCCACTGAATATTGAGCGTCACACTCCAACATAGAAATTGTGTATCCATTTTGTATAGTTAAGATCATTGTTGGTGACTGGTTGACCAGATCTGCTGAAAGAAAAAAAATGGTTTTGTATTTCATGTGCCCTCATCATAACTTCTACCAAATAATTACAAGGAGGCGAATAGATGAGACTGAATTAAGGAAAGTGTTAAGATTGCAAACGGAAAAAATACCAGCGAATGATATGGATGATACTAACAATCACCAAATGAGTGAATTGGTTATGAACCTTTGTAATTATCATTCAAATGTCGTTGCCCTGTAGTACGCGTACTTTGTAGTGCTTAAAAAATTCAGAAGTTATATGCATACATACCATTACTGCTCACTTAATAGTATAAATATGAATGCAAGTGATAAATCTGCTTGCCAAATACACTGAATGGAAAAAGTTGAAACAAAGAACAATAAATATGTTTAAAATGTTACAAAACAGGGGATGTTTATAATTGTTCAGTCAATTGTACTTTCAAGAATGATTTCAGTTCTTTTGATTTCGCTTCGTTTTGAAATCACATTTTATTAAATTAATATTGTGAATGTACTAAAAGAAAAAAATCACCTTATGTCCAATAACCATTTTTTTCGTAACATTAGTTTATCTAAAAACAAATCGACGGCACCTTCACTAAAATAAAGTGATATTGAAAATAAACTCGAAAATATATGACTAAATACGGTTACTGCGTTTTCTTCCTTTTTAGCGACGAGAATTTAAGGTATATATAAGATAATAAATAATGGTGGAATATGTTCTGGAAATTCAGACGATACAACACTGTAAAAAAATGTCAAAAACCTCAATCAATAAATATCAGATTTTTACTAGGAAAAATAACCTGTTGACAGATTTCTTGATAACAAACGAATTAACATTTAAGTACAAAAAACTCCTCTATTGACTCATACGTGTATATAAAGATCTCTTTCTGCAAATAAAACATGTGTACGAGAAGTTTCTTGTCTATGTGTGTCATTTCTAACTCACTTTGCAACTTTTCCACGGTTGTCACACCACCCACTCGTGTAAGTAACCGATAGTTGACAGAATTTGAAAATAATAATAATAATAAAGTTGAAAAATGGAAATGAACGGCGTATAACTACGTTCTATAAAAAATGTAATACACAGCTAAAACAACAAAAAGTCTTTTCAATTTTATTCAAAAATATTTACACACCAGATTTCTTCGTCGATAGATATGATGAGAAGCAGCTGCCCGATAACTTTCGTTCTTTTTTATTCATTACTGCATAGGCTCACTGAATTTTTTCAACCAGGAATAAATGGAAACTTCATAAAATTAAAGTTATAATTATAATATTTATTTTATTGCAAATGAGCAGATCTTACCCGGTGGCAAAATGTAATGAAATACATGAAAATAGAGAGATAAAATAAAGTAGTAAAACCATTTGACAAAAAAAAATTTATTGTTAATTATATACGTAAAAATTATTNAGCAGATCTTACCCGGTGGCAAAATGTAATGAAATACATGAAAATAGAGAGATAAAATAAAGTAGTAAAACCATTTGACAAAAAAAAAATTTATTGTTAATTATATACGTAAAAATTATTTATTAACTATATATACGTACAAATCGGAAAATATTGATTCATTTCGATAAATTTAACGATATTTTCTAAAGAATATATTTTAAGAGTGAGAAAAAGTCTGGTTCTTTACTCGAATACGTGCTTCATGAAAAACGGAAAAGGGAGACCTAATAATTATATCCCCACACATTTTTTAATTACAATTTCATTAATTGCCGATCGAATTTACTTACAGACAGATTGAAGAAACTCGGTATTGACCAGAGTTTCAATTGGTAGTGAAGTCAAAGATAATTTTTCCTCCTTTTATGACAGTTACGGTTTCAAATTTTCATTTGATGAAATAATAAATAACTGCAGTAAGTGCACTGTTTACTTTAGAAGTTACAAGAATCCACTTCCTTACAGAGCCGCTTTTCACGCACTACAAAACAAATCATCACTAAAAAATACACCAAGTTTTATTGAATTCTGATCCACTATACAGTGTGGCAATGTTCTCGAAACTGTTACAAATCAGCCTAGTGATCCCACTCTCTTCTTTAAGTTCTGCACGAGGACATAAAAGGCAACGGGAGAGGCTTGTGCAGCTTTAGACAATTTCATGTTACCTAGTTCTAGCCATTGCAGTATGACGTCACTTTCTGTGTGTGCAACTTCAGATGGACAAGTCTCACGGGTAACTCCATCTCGCACCTCGTACCACAAGCCCACAAAGGAAATGTGAATAATGGATGGCCTATACTCACCACAATATTGCACTTACAGCAATCCTGTTTTTAAAGAAATGTTAGCGGCAACCAACGCTCACCCCAGGGGGTGTCTTACAATCACAGTATTCATTCAATTAGTAACTTAAGTGTGTACCGAAATTTGTTGAAATGTTTCGGGTGTTTCTGAGTTATGGTGGAACATATATATTCACACAAACAAGAATTTCTTTACCATACAGAAGAAATATTTTAGTGTTGCAAAGTACGTATTTCATTTGTTATTGTCCAAAGAATATCTCCTAGAAATTTGTTGCAAATCAGTTCAATGGTTTTCAAGAACTAATCTCTTTTTCATTCCTCAGAATTTTTTTGTATATCTTTAAATATCAACACATCAAGAAAGTTCTAACAGGGCCTATAACTAATCCGGGTCACCAATTTATTTTCTGAAATTTTGGCGTTTATTTGTCGATCCGTCTTCGCGTGTTGCGAGTACATAGAAATAAAAGAAACACATTTATATAAAAGTAAGGTAACCAATAACCTGAAGTTGTTTTTCTGGGAAAAGGCAGCTGCAATTTTTTCCTTTTGTTTTATTGCAACAAATTATGATGTACGAGTTTCACTCGTATGATGACGATATTGCGGCGTAAGTAACATTCACACGAATTAAGGCAAGAGCAGGGTTTGCGAAAGGTAATTTTGGGGTGACCGAGCTAACAGCGAGGATGGTAATGTGTAGCTAAACCGAAATGAAAAAATAAATTACGTGTACAATTTTCAGGATTTTTGAAACAGTGTTTTTACAATGGTTTTCGTCATTTGCTGGCCAAGATTTCGCCGATTTGTCTCAAGAAGCTTGACAGTGATGTAAACGAATGGAATCCGTTATACATGAATTTTCTTATATTAAAAATATACAGAATATACTGGAACTAACCTATTCGGAAAGGAGACTACGATAGATTGCCTTTTGATGCCACAATACGTTCGTGGTTCCAACCAAGTGCAGAGATGATGGAATATCTAGCTGAACACATGAATTTTGAGAAATATTTAAAGAAGACAGAAAAAGTAGATAACGAGATCATGTAATAAGGACATAAAAACGGTTGATCATATTCTTTGGCATTGTGAATTTAACGATGAAGAACGACAGTCTTATATTTTATATTTGAGAAGATAGGGAATAACAATTTGAAACCAACGAGGACATAATTTCGACAAAAAAATGTTTAAAAAATTCAGGGAATACGTTGAAATAAGAAGTGCGATGGGACGATTTAATACGGGAAGTCCTTTTTAACACGGACGAAAGGAACGCTCACCCACCTTCCAGAGGTGGGGATGGGCACCCGCTCCGTTAGGAACGATGGCAAAGTGGCGTGGATCCATCGTGGTAGTAAAAAGAAAGAAGATGAAGCCCACATATTGACTCAGTAGTAAATTGATTTTCAAGTATTTACTACCCATACTTCTAAGTCAATATATAGCATTGTAGCATTGGAGACTGTTTTGATTTTTAGTTTTATTTCACCTTATGTTTGAGTTTGTACAACACAAAAAAGAAAATGTTATGTTATCAAGAGATAATAAAATTGTATCTTAAAAATACATCTATTCTCTACATCTATCATCAAAATCATATTTTTATAAAAAATTCCAGGTATGTGGATAGGTACTATTATAGATCACTCTATAGTATTGGATTTTACCCACCAAGAAATACGAGAGAGTTTAAAACATTTTTTACTAAAACAAAATGAAAGACAAAGATGGAGATTACGAAAGAGATCGTTTCAAGAAAATATTTAATATTAGACATACATCATAACGTTCTCTGTATAAGGAAATGCGTTTCGTGCGAGTAAATAAAACCCTTCTCAATCTCTGTTGCATTTGAGACCTTTAACGTTAGAATATTCATTCGCTTGTTGCCTAAGTAGACTATCTGAAATTCCCAGAGGTGAATTTAGTTTTCTCTGTTGTCCGAGTTTCAAAGGATATATACCTTTAACCGATACAGTACTCACGATGGTAAAAAGGAACGCTTTGTGCGTTAAATCTATCTTCTTATATTCATTTCCCTATTCCTGCTCATTATTTCTGAGAATTTCTCCGTTCCCATAGTACTTGGGATCTCTCATTGCTTTTGTCTTAAGTGCCTTTAAATAACATGCCTCTTCTAGTGCCATTTTCTTCCTTTCTTCGTCAGATCACGTTAGGGATAACATCTCTGGCTGCATTGCGTTCGCTTACCATTCTTTTCCCACCACCATACATGGATATGAAAATCTTCGGATGATAATGACATAGATGATTAAGACCAATAAATTCTCTAATTGATCGTGATAATTGAAATGATTTTAATTATTTAGTCACAAACAGGGACAGTATGAATTTTGTTGAAGTGGCTAGTTCTAACGTAGTTATTCAAATAGATGTTCCTCTAAATTCAATCACTTCCCTACTCCGAGCAAAGTGCGTCAACGCAGAGTCAACACACATCTGGAGGCTGCTATTTTTTGTCGGGCGAACATTTGAAAGATGTGACGCGTATTTAATTCTAGACGTAAGAAAATATCTACATCTTTTAGCGGTCGTGAAGTAGATATTAGAAAAAAAAATCATCAAAGAATAATTTTCGTAAATCAGAGGATATAACAATAGTAATTGTTTTCCAAACTTAAACATTCCCCGCGGAAAAATCCGGAGGACAATTCAGCAAAAAATATTGACATCTTATCGAGTGTACTATCGAACCTTTCTGAAACAGAGCTACCAATGCGAAAATCCAAACAAAGTAGAGGTCAATATTGGCTGTTATTGACAATTTAGATTGAAACAATTTATTTCTTTGCATCCCCACGTAATAGCTGGTCTCAGAAAATAACGTGTGCGACTTCGTTACATTCATAATATCGTTTCGTACTACCGTGCACATGGAATAACGTATCGTTTATTTGCCACGAAGAAAGGGATCCAGACTCATAATTGGGATTGCACATCTTACTCGCAAATGTACTCCGAAAATATTTATAAACACAAAATATTATAAACGCAAAATATGTTTACAAAAAAGCAGAAACTACACAAACATGTTATAATATTGTATTGTAAATACCAAATACCTCTTCTGTGTCTGCGTAAATTCAAACACCTGTGTGTATTTTTCATAAACATCATTTCTGATATGCAACTTTTGTAATTATAAACTTCTTGTCCAATTTTAATGTATTATCCCAATCCATCATGATATCATTATTATTACAATGTGAGGTTACTACACTTTCTTCAACTGATTTTCAATTTCGTTTGTGCTCCTGGTAAATAATGTTCCTGTTTAACTATTCACATTTCAATATCTTCACGCTATTAGCTTTTTTTATCAACTAAAAGCTAATAAACATTGCACACCCTCTCCCTTTCTTCCGAATCCCGATCGCCATCTTCGTTTCAGCAACCCGCACTGCGTCTGCCCGCGGCACCCCGAACAATGATGCGGATTAATTGATTTCGGGGATCCGCCTCGTTAATAAAGTCGTGTGCGTTGCTCCATCCGCGGGGGGTGGCGGGGTTTGAGACGTGGTTCCGTCCGCGGGGAAGGGGAAAGGTGGGGGAAGGGAACGGATGCCCCGGGCGAGGCGGGGAAGCCCCCTTCCTCCTCCCCTCCACATCCGACGCGATCTAATTACTCTCAGTCAGCATAACAAGTGTGACCTCCTCGACTCCTTCGACGCAGCGTCTCTTACGGCCCTATTATCACGTCCAGACGTCGGGTCAAGCGCCCGGGTCAAAACCTGGCCGGTACAGGCGCAACGCGAGGGAGAAACCACGGCGGCAACGGCCCTAAAAAGGTTAAACCTGACGATACCCCTCTCATTAATATTATGAACGATAACTCGAACCCGTTTCTAGGATGTTGGCATGGCGAACACGGTTCAGTATTATGCAAATAATTACTCCATTCACTGCGTCCCATAGGGTTATTGAAATCGAAGGAAACTCGCCGATATTTCCCACGCCTGCCGTCAATTTGTTTCAATGAAAGGTAAATACAAGTAAATGAATGCAGTTTAACATGTTTGTCAACATTGTGGATAAATGTAGATTGAAAAGGTCTACGGATTTACAACGGCTCCTCCCGATTGTGAAAAAAAAAACGAATGAAATGATATTTAATTTTCATTTCTCATTAAACTCCAGGAGGCGTATTCTCTGTTAAATGCAAGTAATGTCTATAAATACAAAACGTTGACAAAGGTGCTCAACTTTCGTAAAATTAATTTTGGCTCTCTGTTTCTACAGCCGGTTTAAACGCATTTGCGTGTTATGATTAAGTGGTAAATTACCTGCACATAAAAGAAGGTAAAGGAACAATAAATCTAATATTAATCGAAAACAAGATTCCATACCTCCTTGAGTAGGAGACGGTAGAAACTGTGAAGCATCGAGACTTCTACACGTATCATTAACACGCGATTTCCTTAAGTGAGACTCAGAGCAAATGATAATACATAATGTCTTCCTCATAGCCATGGGTTTTTTATCAAACGACGTTATTAAACCCTCCGGACTTCGAAGCAAACGTATTTGAATATCTTAGAGGCTAGATGTCATTAAGGTACAAGCGATGAAGGTTCAAGTTTATGGAGAGATTTCGGGGAGGCACTAATGCCCATTATTCTTTTTTATTCTCTCATTTTCTTAGAAAAACATAACATTCGTGATATTAACAAATATTTTATCAGATGGCCGATAATACAATACATTAATATATAATAATCCTGTAAAGTGCTCCATAATTTTCGATGAACTATACTTCATTACGACTTATATCAAAGTAATTGTAAATAAAAATAAATATTTTTATTAATCCTCACATAATTAACATCAACTATTGATACATAATAAAATCTATAGTATTGGTATTTACTTTCTTGTTAGTGTGGATTTCATATCAAAACAAAAGTAGGATTTATTTCGATAATCTTACAAAACAGATGTTGCTATTCATTATGTTCGCAAATTTGAATNAATCTATAGTATTGGTATTTACTTTCTTGTTAGTGTGGATTTCATATCAAAACAAAAGTAGGATTTATTTCGATAATCTTACAAAACAGATGTTGCTATTCATTATGTTCGCAAATTTGAATTCAAGCAACAAAAAAAAAAAAGAATCTACAAAATTCATTCATGATATTACCTGGAAAAAGTAGAACTACATTCATTTCCTCATCTACGCAGAATGTCACAAGACATAAAATAACTACTATACCCGCAACTGCCTTCTCCCACCACTCGCCCACGTCCTTGGCGAACGTACAAATACAAAACGCATCGATTAATAACAATCTAGAACGGTGGCAGAAGCGTCACGCCGACGTCATCAGTCGCTTGACACCAGCCACACGCGGGGTCGAGGCGGTCCAGCAGCGCCTTCATTAAGTAGGAACGCGAAACGGTGGGCGGTGATGGGAAGGAGGATGGTGGGAGTCGGTGCTTGAGGGGGCAGTGGGAGATATATCGGGCGTCGGCGTTGCAGGGTAATGAGGCCGTCGGGCTGTGGCGACGGCCAGTGCGCTCTGACGGGTTGAGGGAGGGCGATGTTGGATGCTGGATGACTGCGGGCGAAGAGTTCCAGCTCGTTACGCGCCCCTCCGAATTGTCTGCTTTGCTCGGTGCGCGTGTGAGCGGCGCCCAATGTCTCTCGTTTCGGAACGTTCAAGGTATGAGGAAAAGAATGACTGATGGAGAAAGGCTCGTTTGGATTTGCTGGGAAATCAATCAATGATAGATTTGAATAAGGACCGTTTCGTTTGGTATCTTTGTACACAATACGATAAAATATATTTTGAGTCCTTGGTATTCAAGGGCTAAACTTACCTGTAACATTTGTAAAATTTTAAACCTACATAAATATGACCTTATCCCTTCAACTATGTAAAAGAATAATCTTTTACACGAATATTTATAAGAAAATTTCAATATTATTAGAAATCCATTGTATCCATCCTGGCCCGGGATTTGCACCAGTTTTCCTTCGGGTAGAGGCGGATTTCTTATACAGGTTCTCTAGGCTANNCTAGGAACTTTTGCTGAAATTTTTGAATCCGCCTCTGCCTTAGGGCCCTTGATCGGAATTGATGGGATGGTCCCTTGCTTGCTTCCGGAGAGTAAATTAGTTTATTGTCCTCCACGTGATCATACGCAGTTTGTACAGCATTTTTGACAATAAATTTATTATTATTTATTATATTATATGTGAATTTTTTTATGAGTTTGCTAATCAAACCAAATGTCTTAAATGTTTCGCATTTTATACTATTTTTGGAAACTCTTGACAATGACTAAGAAATATTTTGATAAACAATTAAACTAAAATAACTTAGTACTTCTTGATACTTTTGCTCCCAATTATTGAAAACATAATTTTGGTCCGAGGTAACTTCCATGCTAGTATAGCAAACGAACTCTCCACTACCCGTAACAATACAGTATGGACGAGTGAAAACAAAACATAAGCTCGTGGGATATTAGGACGTCAAAACTTCCTTCACGAAATTTTGGAACAAAATATTGTAAGTAAAAGACAGAGGTAGGAAATTTTGTTTAAAATAAAAACATCTCATTGTAATTACAAACTAACGAGATAACTGAGAAGTATCAGTATCGGCTTCAGCAACAAGACGATGAGACCGTCAATGAATCTAAATATCGTGCGTATGTTTATTCGGCTGTTACCTGAGACCTAGACTTCGGGTTTTCCTCATTTTAAAGAAGAAAAATTCGGGGTGACTCGAACGTTAATTCAAGTCTCATGCATTGTTTCATCAAGTTTTGCTAGAAGTTAAAGAAAACTTCTGTCCGTAGTTATGTATTTATAAAACGCATTACCTTCGAACGACAATTCGGTTCATATCACGAGAGATCACAGAGAGGATGAAATATTGGAATAAAAATGCTTAAATGAAAAAGACTTCGTGACCACAATTCGATTTGTTGCATTTCAATCGAGTGAGTTATTCCGTCGTAATATGCACCGTGACGGAACATGTAGAGAATCCGTGTTCGAATTGTAACCCGTATGTTCCTGTTGGTCGCCACCCAGCGTTTATGACCGGAAGGGAAGGCGCCAGGTGGAGCTGCAGGCGTGGCATCCGCTTGCCCCTGCAGCCCCTTAGTGCCCTTCCCCGCCCTGCTTTCTCACCCTTTACCTCCAAAGCTTCCTGGCTCATAAAAAAGGGTGACTCAGGAGCTGCTAACAAATGGAGCAGTGTTTTAGAGGCGAAGTCTTTCAAAGGCTCATACCTAGGGAGTTGCCTCAAACAGGAAACACAAATGAAGAGAACACCAGTTAATTAAATGTTCCATTTCACAGGGCGAGTTTCTCCGCTAGGATTTCCGTTTGGACGAAACTGTAGAAAAGAAAGGAATAGCATCGGAGCCTAGAATAACGTTTATTATACGAAAGCAGAATTCATTTAGTCATTGAAACATGTCATTAAAATAAAATAATGAGACAAATAAGTTGCGAATCTTTTGCACTAAGATCTCCTGAAGTGAAATATGCTTCATTAATTTGCTATTATTGTGGACGTAGATGGAGTAAATTGCGGCAGAGAGAATTTCTATGGAGGCTCACTGAATAACTAAATAGACGAAAAATAGGGTGTGATATTTTAGAGTGAGTCTAAATATTTTAAAGGACAGAAATTGGACTTAATTTACCACATGCAATTTTTTTAAGAGAGCAAAAAATTTCATGAAACCTTTCAACAAATTTGACTGGGATTAACTGTCAAATTTTAGAAGGAATAATATTTCACATTAATGAATCTTTTATTTATCACAAGATTTGGTTAAATCAGTTATATTTTATCAAGTAAAACTTTCAAGTAACATAAAAAAGGAACACATCTTTATACTACTGAAATGAAGTTGGAACTAAATTGTTATTATGAATCAAATTAATTTTAATAGTAACATTGACAAATATTAAGTAAAGATTGTGAATGACATGTAATAGCTCATTATCTTTCTGGCTTGATATCGGCCAAAAATTCAGCACGTACCTGTGTTTCATTCTTGACCAATGCAAAAATCGAAGCAAATGACGAACAGAAGTTGATAAATAATGATTCACGATACTAATAATAACTAACTGCTAATAACAAACAATAAAAATGTTGTAAATATAAATTTGATATAAGTTTTTTTTTCAGATTTAGAAAGTATATGAAGTACATTTTTATTTACGCAATTTTAAATTGTTTTCATTTTTTCTACCATAATTTATTAATGAGAAAAATGTTAAGCTAGTTATCACAACGAAGGAGCACATAAATCATAGAGAAAATAAATTAATTCCGTGTTGGTGGACGCACAATAAAACAATTATATATCAAAGGCCAATTTTTTCGGAACGTGTAAATCACTTCAACATCATTTTCAACATAAAAAGCTTTTTTTATTTTTACTTACAAAATTACTTAAAGTAAATTGCTGAAGTGGAGGAGTTCAAGTCATCCGATCTCTTCTTCCACCTGACCACCAGAAATGTGTAAATCAATACATGCATTCGTGCATACATGTATTACAATAATTGAATTTCTCTATACTCTAGGTAACAATCTGGGAACCTTGAGCCCCTAAAAATACATCGCAAATCTGTGCATATCAACGACAAATTCGAGGATTCGCCTTGAATGTAATGCACGGATGAAAACCTGTCACAATAACTCATCTCTCGCTCAAGAAAATCAATTGTACCTTTCTCCCTACAAATCGGTAGAATTGCGCCACTGAACGCCGTGACTCATTGGTAAAGACAGACGCCGATCGCAGGTGAGCATCGAAGTATCTCGCGGCGCCGACCGCATATTTCACACGAAAAGGAGAGCCGCGCTTCCTAGGCTCCGCGGGATGACGGAAGTTCGCAGCGCCCCTGCCAGGAGATCCGCGAAACATAACATCCGCGCTTCGGAGAATCACAACGATATCAAGACGGTCTGCATTTCCTCAATGTTCAGTACATAGTCCCACATCTGATTTAGAAAATGTGTTAGGGAGACTGATGTCACAAGCAGTAGCATATCTAGATTGTCCGCCCTGGGTATGTAAGGAATCTCCAAACTGGTCACAAAAAACACATAATTACGTAAATTTAACCTTTACGCTCAATTTTATGACAGTTAAATTAATAAATGCTGAGTTAATTATTTTTAAAAAAATGTTATTAAAATTGCATGTGCGTTTAACCAATTATTAAAATTGCATGCATTTTATTAACCAATTATTAAAATTGCATGTGCGTTGAATACATACTTGTAAGGTATGCAACCACGTCTTAGTGCGTGGATGGGACTGTTACACCAAAATGGCTCCCTCCCCGATTCTCATACACAGAAAAAGATCACTAGTGGGTTATAACCCTGTTCGGCTGAACTAGGTGAGGTTTTCGGCAAAGGTTCGCCTCACCAACTCCAGACAAATATCGGTTCGGTGATTAGTTCCCTAGCAAACCTATCTCTCTTTCCCATCATAACTTTCGGTCAGGTGAAAATGGCGACGAGCCGGAAATCGAACCCGGGACATCTGCTTTGATTGCAGGGGTGTTAATCACTACCCCACCCGTTTGCCTTCCACAACTGTACACCACTTGCATCCAGACCTAAACCCCGGAAGACCTGAGACACATCCCCATACAGGAGATAAGTGAACCAGGCGGCACATAATGCTGTGAGCACATTATTACCTGTTTTACACTTACCTACGTGTTAAGATTCGTTATGTACATATAGGCTAACGGGTGGTGTAGTGGTTAACACCCCTGCGAGCAAAGTAAGAGTCCCGGGTTCGATTCCCGGCTCGTCGCCATTTTCACCTGACCGAAAGTTATCACATATATTCTCCATGTGTAGGGTACACGGAAGAAATATGTACATCTTCTTCCCGATTCCCTCACAATGACGTGAACCTCGCATCAAAAGACAAGAAATCAACAAATAGTTACAATATTTATTGCTGATCTCACAAGTGGAAGAGAAAGAGAGGGCATCGAAAGCCATAGAATGGGATTCTTTCCGCATGAGAAATACTTATAATAATACACAAATCATTAACTTACATTGTCGGTATATTTCTTTCACAATGATTTAAGAATTATTTGTTCGGTTGATCGCATGTATTTCCGACGAATCTACGACCTCTTGTCAGTCTAATTCCCTCTTTTTATTCGATCGATTGGCATGTGCTTTGAGGGCAATCCTATCCATCGAATCTCCATCCTGATCAATAACCACGACGCGACGCCTACTTTATTTGGTTACATTATGTCACTCCGTAACGTTGTGAAATACGTGTACGAGAGATATTGTCAGTTCATTTACTCCATCTCTCAATTAAGTTTAACTGCGATATATTTTGTTTACGTAAAAAAATATTTATTTTAATACCCCTAATTGAATATTTGACGAATTTTGGTCGTAAAAATCCTACACGAAATTAAAATTATTTTTTACATTAATTTATATATAGTCTTAAAATTGAATTTAGTAGAATTCTATTAGAAAAATTACAATCCTTGGATCAAGTGAAAATTGCGATGTTTCCCCTTTCCATTCATAAAATTGACAGAATCTAAATTTCATACACATTAATTTTCTTTACCCTAGTAATCCCATGGAAGAAAGGCGCATCACGACCTCTGGAGTATTCTCCACTTGGAAGAGAATGTTATTCCAGATTTCGTTCTTTCCTCCACGGCGTGGCCAGCGCAAACGACCCTACGCCGTTCAACTGGCAATATGTCATACACGTTTAGGTGATTTCTTTCCGTGAATGGCTCTATGAATCAGCGACATGGACTGGAAGCCCATATCGGGCGAGTGCGCGCGCGCTCTGGCGACGAGACCCAGAAACACAGCTGCGCACTCGAGTCAGCTGCCCTTCAGGTCAAAGAGGTGAGGTTCTTGAAAATCACACCTCACGATGAATCAAAACATTTTCATCATTTCTTCTTCTTTGTGTTGTAATTGTGATTTATCTTGAAAGTAATTACATAGTGTGAATGGATTTGAAACTTGAACATATTATATTTCAAGTGGAATTTCTGTTGTCTCACAATAAACTAGTTTCAATATTACTTTTCATTCAAATTAATTTTTGCACAATGCATGTTAATTAACTATTTTAGAACTCAAAGGGTGTTAAATTTTTATAGTATAAAATATATGTTGAAATATTTATTTTGAATAAAGATATTGGCACAGAAAAAATCCATTCTAACCATTTCCATCGTGTCAATACTTCTCCAATTCGACTGTTTATAGGTTTCTTTTTCTTCGTAGTATTTTCACGTATTTTTGTTCTAAAATATGCCGTTTGTTTAAAGTGTCACTAACCCTGATCACATCACGCATAAATTAAATAGTACGTCAAGCGTAAAGACAATAAGGAAGCAATGACAATCAATAACACAAGGGACAGGTTTGGAAGTGAGTGATTAACGGAGGTTTCCTTTCGCAAATGATCAATATTTAAAAAGTAAAATTATAAGATTTTGTAAATAAATTGAAATTTATTTTATTTATGTTGGTTTTCCTCCCTCAAAAAAAAGCTATACCTAACAAATATGAAATAGTTTTAAACAAATAATTAAACGTAAATATTCCTCGTTGAATGTGACACTTCTTGAGCCGAGACCTTTGGCAACCTTTTCCTGACGGCAGTGTAGCGGTGGTTTTATATTTAATGGTGGGTGAAGAGGTGACGTACGGCCAGAGTGCCCCAAGGGACCGAGCGCGTCCCCGCCGCCTCGAAAGCCGCTATCGCGCCAGGTATCTCGCGCATCGCGGTGCGACCGACGCGACGTCGCGGCCTCCACTCTGTCGCCGCGGGCAACGGGAGAAGGATCGCGAAGCGACACGCCGGCGACTCACGGTAATTGTCTTGTTATAGCGTCGCGCATCTCACAAGTCGCCAACGACCAGCGGGTCGCTAGGGGAGATGGAAAGGACGTGGAAGTGCATACGGGAGAGACATTCCTGGAGGAAGGAGTTGAGCGAATGATGGCGTAGGTGACAGTCAAGGTTAATACTCTTAACACAACAGATCTCCGGGGACACCGTTGGAATCCATGGAAAGTGCAGTTCTGTGATGATTTATCCTCAGTAAAGGAATGGAAATGCTGTAGCGTCATGTTCCGATCGTATTGTAGTCATCAGTAAAGGGTAGGTCTAAGTGGGTCTGAGAGAGTTTTGACCGTTGAAGTTGTGGTGTGAAAAAACTATGATCACTCCGAGACTGAATGTGACGAGAAAATTTGAATATGATCTCTCCGGGAATTAAACCTTAGTCCTTACTCAGGAATGTCCGAATCAGGTACATCTCTAGGTAGATCACCAGGGACACACGAAATGAGAAAAGGTATTGGAGACCACTAAATATGTAATGGAACGATGTCGCAGATAACGAACGTAATTAATTTGGTAGAAGACTTGAAAGAAGATATGCTGGAATTTGCACATGGAGGGTGAGGAAAGGGTGAGAAGATCATTGAGGTTACGTTGAAACTAGAATGGGACATGGAGGTACTCTGAAAATAAGGAGGTAGACTCCTTGTATGGAGTAATTTTCGTATTTATTTTTAATGTATACTTAACTAATGTTTTATCGATCCGACACCTGATTTTATTTTTCATACTTTGATCAGATTTGTGGTATTACATTGTTTATACTTTCTTAAGTGAAATAGTAGTCGTCTTCAACATTAATATATTCAGTTTCTAACTTCTGTTTTTGCAATCAATCAAGTAAAAATGATGGTTTAGGATCGGGGGGGGGTGTATAAGTTTTGGACCTTTTGATAAAAGAACTTACTTGATCAAAAGGGGAAGTTTCACTTTCTTACAAAGGATAAGTGATTTAAAAATTTAATGTCACCATTATCAGACAAATTGTCACCTAAAAAATACAAAAAGGTTTACATTCTGGATTAGAATTATTTTAATTTGCCATAGAAAAGTAGATATATCACATCTCTGCAATAAGTGCGCTTAACTGTGACACATACTCATAAAAAATTCTAGAGCTCGTGAATTTAGCTAGATATTTGTGAACAAGTATATATTACAGATGGTTTGTGAAAACGTTGAAATAGCGGTTATATCTCCTTTTATGGTTCATTTTCAAAGATATTACGAATTAATAAAAATTATGTTAGATTTGCTTGTGAATTTATCGACCGGATGTGTTATTCACACCAGGAAAATGTGATTGTCCTTCTTGTTAATTTTTTTCATTCTTTTTTTGTTTCTGAATTTTGAAAACCCCTTCCTGCCCCTCCTCCTTGACTACAATCATGTATGATGAATGTGTTGATTACATTTTCCATATCACCAAAAATCCCTCCAAGATAGAAATAAGAAATAAATGTTTTCGAAATAGAAAAGCGAGATATATGAAACAAAAATTGGGTCGAAGATTTTAGGAGACTCCAACGCATGTGTAGCAGAGGAAACGCATACAAGGTCAGACCTCTTCAGTGAGTGGGTCAGGAGGAGGAAAAAGACTACAAGAAAATCGGGTGTCTTCCCAGTGGGTTGTCGACTCAATGGAGAAGCAATACAAGCTCTAAAAAATTGTTCAAGTGAAACAACGCAGGGGTAAGCGGAAGGGTAGGAGGAGGAAAGAAAAGGAAGGAAAAGGATTGATGCCGAGCGTGGGTGGTCACTGGCGCCAAAGAAACTGGTTGAGAGACCGCAAAAAACATTGACACTCCATGACTCATCAGAAGGCAACGAATAAATAAAAAAAGTACTTCCACTCTGAACATTCTTTTCAGATATCGCAGAAGAAAGTTGTTAAAGATATTTAAATGGTTGGACAGTATTACAAGTGATAATTTAATTAGTAGATTACCAAGATTTAATTAGTAATAATTACCAAGTTTCATAATTTACTTTTATATGGATTTCAATAAACAAACAAATTGTGAAAGTCATTAATATTGGGTTAATCTCGTTTTCAATTTTCACAATTCATAGGAATTTATCATGAATGATACAAATTTTCAGCGTTTCATACATTAATAAGTTATACGGTCTCCAAAAGAAAACAGTCTGATACTCCTGGATTAAACCTGACATCTTATCAAAACTACTGGTTAAACAGTTACAATGCATCAATATGGTTGTAAATAAATTTAAATAAATAAATTTATTGTCAAAAAAGCAGTACAAACTGAGTGTGATCACGTGGAGGACAATAAACTAATTTACTCTCCGGAAGCAAGCAATGGACTATCCCATCAATTCCGATCAAGGGTCCTAAGGCAGAGGTAGATTAAAAAATTTAAGCAAAAATTCTTAGATAAGATAAAAAGTTAGCTACGAGTTATAATACTAAAAGAATATCAATATGTTTGTAATTTAACAAAAAAAAATGTATTTTACGTGTGCAAATTATTATCGAACTATAGATTATTCTGAGTATAGTGTTTAAAAATCATAAGAATTGAAATAACACTACATTCACGATTTATTGTTACAATAAACACGTCCCTAGACAAAGCCTAGAGAACCTATATAAGAAATCCGCCTCTACCCGGATAAAACCCGGGTACCAGAGTTGAGTAAACATAAAATTAAATTAACATGAATCATAAGACACAACAATCATGCAAGAAAATAGTTTTTGAAATTGTTATAAGTTATTTTAAAAGTACTACAGCAAGGGCATGATAAAATACAAGATGTATTTAACGTTTATTAAAATCAATAAATTCTTTTACATTGTAGAAGCACTGGTGCAGGAGGTAGTTTTTAACCGCGGATTTGAAGATATTCAATTTCATAATATATTTTATATTCTTGGGCAAGGAATTATAAAGAACGATTCCCGAATGATATGGTTCTTTTTGCCAAAGAGTGGTTTACACTCTAGGGTTATTACTATTGTAAGTATTGTGTTCGTGAACGAGACTGTTTCGTATGAAGCAAGGGTGGCACTTCAGTAATTCGGTCTTAACAAACACGACCGTTTCATAAATATAAATGCAGGGAAGTGTTAAGATATTTAATTCCTTGAATAAAGGTTTACAAGAGTTTCGGGGGTGAGATTTACAAATTATCCGAACTATCCTCTTCTGAATTCTGAAAGTTTGAATACTCTGACCGGAATTACCCCAGAAGGTAATGCCGTAACGTAAATGGGAGTAAACGTTTGCAAAATATACGCAACGGGAAATACGTGGACTAACTGCGTTAACTAAGATTCGGAATGCGTAACACAATTTGCTTAATTGGGAATTAAGATTGTCAATGTGACAATTCCATTTGAGGTTGTCTTGAATATGGAGACCTAAGAATTTTGTATTCGTAACAGTTTTTAATTGTGTTCCGTTTAAAGAAAGAGAAACCTGGGGTAAAGATTTTGTATTACTATTGTGAAATGACAGACATTGTTTTGTCAGTGTTTACAATGAGACGATTTGCATGGAACCAAGTCGGATGGTTATACAAAACTTTTTGAGCGTTGGCGATGTTTGACGTACTCCAACAATAATTCATGTGGTAACGCAACCACGTTTAAAAGACTCGAATGTACAAGTAAGGGAGTTTGATGACCGGTATGAAGGGTCTGGGTGCATGTCTCAAAATCGTGACATTCCTCAATTCTGGAATATTTTTAGACAATTTAGGGGCATCCTAAACACTAATAACATTCTGGAGGGTTTTTAAGAGAACGTTGATATGTAATTTACTTGAAGTTAATAGATGGTACGAAGTTAATTTTAATGGGAAGGAAACAATCTAGGCACTTCTCAAGGAAGTAACATGGGAAGCATGGCAGTTAAAGAGACTAGGACTCGCCTAGGAAGGTTTTTTTCAATGGTTTTATGTTTACGAATATTATTAGATATAGGATTGTTTAAAGATATCAACTATCTCATTAACTTGTATTAAATGAACAAAATATTAAATAAAGATATAAAAAACAACACTTATTGAATGTTTATCATTTTATTAAAATAATGAAATTAATACAGTTTATTTACAATAAATAAAATAACCGTTTAAAACAATTACTTTCCATTATCCATTTCAACATAATATTTTTATGTACATTTGGAGGAATCAAAATATCTATTTAAAAGAAACGACAGAGATGGAAAGCAATGACGTAAGATAGACAAAGGAATGTTCCAGATGATGTCGTAACGGAGGAAGAGGCAACGAAGTGTGTGACATAGGTGATAAACAAGTCAACAGTATGGAGACTGAAGTAGATGGCAGTCACCAAAGTGATTCTCATGAAGAGTTCGGAAGACATCGCGTCGTAAGGGATGTTGCAGAAGCTGATGGATGCACCAGAAGAAGCTCTGGATTGTAGGGGAGCAGACGGTCGGATGGTGGATGATGGGTGGGATAAAGAGGGGTGGGGGAGGTAGTAGTGGTGGAGAAGACGACGGGTACCGAACTCGTGATCGCACGGCGATCGTTCGTGACTGAACGCCGTGTCGTTCGCCGCATCGTTACGACTCTTCGAAGCGTCTAGAAGGCCACATAACCGATCGATTGATGGATTGCTCGCGTTAGAAATCATCGACTTCTGCCCTCTCCCCACTGTGCTCTGTCCCTTTGCACATGTTTTGTGTGTTCCTTCCATCACCTTTGCCCTCCAACCCACCCCTCTTCCAACTATCCCCATCTTCTTTCTCCTGCGAGCATGCTCTTCCTTTTATATCTCTGCGGTGATATTATTTAATCGGTAGTTTTGTGTTCAAATTCTTATAGATATTCTGTAATGAAGAGCAGAGTATTGTAACAAGAGATAGTGTACTGCGGTGCAGTAAATTTGGCGTGGAGGAGTTGATAAACTCCATTTAAAAGTTTTCAATGTATACCGAGATTTCATCTTATATCACTCTTTTATATTTTTATTTAATTTCTTATTTATATATTAGAATTACATTACGAATTTTTTTAATGACTCGTCGAATTAATTTTTAAAAACTAAATAACTGCTCGAAAATAATTTTGGAAATTTATGTCAATGTAATTGCCGATTTTCAATTAAAGGTATCAGTAACATGTAATCTTAAATTAATATTAGTTTGTTTTTTCGTCTTAGAGACGTGATTCTAACCAGACGCTCTTTACGTCACAGACACCAGAGAGTAGTGTCCAGCTGTTATCGTTGCCAATAGAAATACTGGTCAAATAGATCAGAAAAATTAAAACAGTAATTGAATGTTATATAATATAAAATATTAAGTGTTCTTATCCTTTCCCTAAATTTGTATTTTCAGTAACATATAAATAATATATTTGGTTTAAAAATGCACTTTGAATTAAAATGTAGACTTTATAATTCAGAATACAAAATCTATTCTTTTTCTTGTTGTAATGAAAAATGTATTCCAATCTGGTCTTGTATACTTAATCTGGTCTTGTAACATTAACCTGTTCGGTCCTAAGCCGCCATCCTGATTGAGGGTTTTTCTGGGTTTTTCCTCAATCGCATAAGGTTTCCCGGGATTGTCCCTTGCTTTGTTTTCCCAGACTTAAGTGTAAACGTTCCTCCTCCCTAATTTTTCTATTTGTATATAAATTGTTTTATATATAAAATATTTCTCCTTCTTACGTGGTCAGACGGCAGAGCAGACCCTATGATCCGAGTCTCACCACTAAATAAAGACATTTTATTATTATTATTATTATTTATATCATTTGTTGTCATTTTAAATCTTGGTTTTAAATAAACATCTCAAACTCTACAAGTTAGAAATGCTTGAAACCGTTGTCGTTACCTTCAATTAGCTCTTAAGCAGTTGAACTTTAATTTTTGTGGAGAATTACTCGTAATCTTTCATCGGCGTTTGTGCAAACGTGACTGTCACGACTTCAGCCAAAGACCACAACAGCTCTTCTTCTTGGCTTCCATTTCTTCAGTCTTACTCTGTAAGCCGTGCGGTCTCCATCACAGTAATGCCCTAATGCTGATCATTCCAGATAAGGAACTCCTACTCAATAGAAGAAGAATGATATAAACATTTTCCGAGAATTAAATATTATTAAGCGTGAAGTATAAGAGTGCATTTTCCTATTCACATACAGAAATGTCTAAGATTATCTGTCTCTAAAAACCGATTTGTGGTATGGGAAATCCGAGTTTCAAATCCCAGTGCCATCTTCCGATCTTTACTCGTCTTTCAAACTCCAGACTGACTCCCAGATCAACTCAGTTTTGATTTTTTTAAATAATATTTTCAAGTATGTTTTAGTATATCTTCATTTCGAGGGTCCTCATTCACCTAGCCTAAGAACTCTCCTTCCCAATTCACACATCCAAATCATGGTTAGGTAAGAGAGCAGGTTTTATGGTCTGAACCTCTCCATGTTATTAAAAATAAACAATAAAATTACGGATAGGTCTATGTTACAGAAATACTTTCATGCGCCTGGAGAGATTTTTTATGTAGCATTATTCCATGTAGCAGTTTTCTTAATATCGATAGTTTATTTTATTACATTTATTCTTTCATCCTCAGTTCTTAAACCATCGGTATATGAAAATATATCTTTAGCACAACCGATTAAAATAATCGTTGACTGAATCATCAGTAAATTATCTGGTAAAACGAAAAAAGGTTCTGTAATAATAGCGAAAATGTGTAGAAATTACCATACAACATTCAGACATCAATACGCACCCACTAAAAACCTTTACCATGGATATTCAACTATCGTAATATAATCTCACATAGATATATAGAAACTGCATTAATTCTAACACATGCTTCAAGAAAACTGCACCTCTGAATTTTTTCTTTTCTAAATGAGGACAGTAACATTTCGTTTACGAGAAAATGCAAAGCATATTTGGTATAAATATTTTTGCTTTCTCCAAATTGTAATTGAGAAAAAATACTTCTTTTTAGTTACTCCATCACCCCAAAAATGGTTTGGTGGAATAGCATGATTCATGACCTTAACCTCATCACAAGACATGAAATTAATTAATAAACGTAGAAACGGAGAACTGTGTACTTTAAAAGAGTCGATGCGATATTCCCTTCTGTTCCGAGAAGTATAACAACTTCTTGTACTCCATGAAAATATAGGAAGTTTCTTATTTCTCTATTGAACAACAAAATCATTTATTTATATATTAAATAAAACTAAGATAAAATTATAAATCAGAAAGCTTAAGAAGTGTAAAACTATCCGGCATAGCATGTGTTTTATGTCCATATTCCGCATCACATTCAACGACAATCGAAAAATAAATTATTAACAGATACAACCCTATACGAAAATTCGTTTACTTAATGGCGAAAAAATCGCTGACCATTTCGCTAGAAAACAAATGATTCCAGACATTTTAGTTTTTTAAACTTCCCTTTAAAAACGGTATTTTTGGCAAAAAATACTGCTTATATTAAATATACTGAATGTTATTGAAACTTATTATGTCCTTCCATGGTGAAAGATTAGACATAATTTGTTGACGATGCTCTCACCAGTAAAGACCAACATTGGAATGAAGATATGTCAACTTTAAGAAAAAATGGAGACTAAGGGGTTCAGGGTGCACGACCCTGAAGTATGCCAAACACTGAAGACTTTGAATAAGACGCTAAAGATTAAGAAAAAAATGAATTAGTTTCCCTTGATACATATGTCATGATGAAAGAGAGACGTGCATGTAAAGTTTAAAATATATAAGAATTGGGATCTTTAAGAACGGTTTCAAAGTAAATTTTTATCTTTCAGTACAATGATACCATGACAGACGAAGTTTTCATAGTATATATTACATGTTTAGATTCTATTTACAAATCTAAGAAATACAAAATAAACAATACGTTAGAAATATACGAAGCATAATTCATCACATAAAATTTATAAAAATGAACATGAGCTATAATTTAAGATATTGAAATACATGTTGGACAATTTCTTAATTCCTTTTTTGGCATGTAGAATCTAAGGATTTAAACTTCACAGTCAAATGGTTCAATTTTTTAAGTAACCTCTATGATCTAAATTTCACTGATTTATTGAAAAATATCCAAGATTATCAAAATTGCTTCATAATTTATTTACTTTTCAAACTTCTGTTCGTCTTATGCATTAAAAAAATCATTTCGTAAAAATTAAAATTATTTTGTCTAATTTCGAAGTAATTCTTCAGAGAACAACACCGTTTTGCTCCCGGGAGTCGGTGAGGATTTCTCTCATGAAGGCCTTTGCATGTATTCCCAACATAATGTTCAGAAAAAATATTTAAATTCCAATTTCCTCCTTGAATCTACAAAATTTAATTTACCACTTCATCAAGTAACAAATCTTGACACGTCTCTATTTTCGTTACGCAGAAAACCGGAAGCCCTCTCACTTCATTAGTACTTTCATTATCTCCCCTGTACGGCAGCGGAGTCTTATAATGACGTCACGGCTCCGGTATGCGAGGAGGGGACAGATTACGTACGATGTGCGCATGCGTCGTCAAAGCGGCGGAATTGAAAGGGGCGGCACCAACGCCGCTCGGGGGCAACCGACCCACCGTCCCCAGTAGCCATGGTCCCCTCCCACAAGCACCTGCTTCTCGTTAGGTGGCCCCACAATTAACTTCCCGGTTAACACGTTGTAAATCTAAGTTTAATTAAAATAAAACAAACGGAGCCCCTAACCCGCGCGTTGGACCGACCAAGGAGGGTGTGTGGAGGGGGAGGGGAGGGGATAGAGGGCGGGAGTCGGGAGCCCACCGGCTCCTTAAATTACCCGGCGTTTTGACATTAACCGGTTGCAGAAGTGGGGTTTTGCTACCGGCTACATTCGGACAGTTCAGGTTCTTCTCAGCTAGTTACTGCTGGTTTGCATCCGGTAGTCTTCGTCTTGTTTCGCTGGGGAGGACAAGACGATGATAAAATGCGGATCTTTCGCTCTTCGTCGGGAGGGAGACGAATTTTTCGCCTTCGCGAGGGGTGGGGGAGGTATTGCTTGCTCTTCCTGTTTGGAGCGGCGCACCGCCAGATGGAGCAGTGAGGTAGATCCGGGAGGCTTCTGACTTCAAGGATAGATGGGTTTGAAATATCCACCTCTATATTAATTATTTAATCAGTGTGTTGAATTATATGGTAAACTATTCAGGGTACAATATTTTCTAACGTTTCATTTAAAATTTATAACAAAATAATAGCATTAATGACTCGAGTAGATAAAGCATTATATTTTGAATTATTTATTTGTGCAAATATACCAACAAAATATTTTAACGAAGAAATTGTTATTTCGTAATTTTTTTCCTTCAGATCATTTTTCTTGTCACCTTTCTTCTACTCACAATATTTATTATTTACACTTCGTAGTTTTTTCACCCTTTTTTAACCTTATATAATGTCAAGGTTTTTGTACTTTTAATATAGGCGTTATCTCAAATACTCTGCTGCCACCATCTATGACTGACTCCCTTAAGATTAACTGACGTAACATGTGAGTGATATAATCGCCAACACCACAAAGCAAAGAAAATCTTGTACCGATCACGCTTAAGATGACTCTCCTCCTAAGTATTCTTAATCAGTAAATTATTATTATTAATCAGTAAATCAGTTTATTGTCCTCCACGTGGTCATTAGCAGTTAGTAGCAGATTTTTTGACAGTTTATTAATGCAAATCTGAAAAATTAGGGAGAATATAAAGAGTATACGGTGCTCACAATAGTTGTAGATCATACAATAATTATTGAAAAGTTTGTCGTACTTAAACATTCTTTTTTATGTTGAGGAATCACATAGTTTGATGTTACATTCTATTTAAATTCTGTTTATGAATACCGTTTAAATTCATTGATCTTGACGTATTCGGATAATAAGCTGATCGACTACTAAAAAACGATTTTCCGTAATTCGGAGACAAATAAATGTTCCAACACACTTTAATACTAACACTTTTTTGTATAGAAAAACACAATTTAATTTTTTTAAATAATATTTCACATGTCCATAAATTTGTGGGTTTGGTCTCGTTTAAGCGCGCAAAACTCATAAGTTCATAACTCATAGAGGTATCTAGCTGCAAATCACATGACAGAGGGAAGCAAGTTTATCTTGCGATGATATCCACGGTAAGGTTAGTTCATCCTCATCTCCAATAGCTCGAATTTTTTACTAAATATTAAAAATTCCATTCTTTTCCTCTCGGGTTAAAGCATAAAATAGCCAATAAAATGTGGAATTTCATAACTCATATTCTTGTAATTTCTCTCAAATATTATACTATTGAGAGACCAATGTTCAGAAATTTACTGCCCTAAAATCCAATCCCGATGCATATCATACATTATTCTGAAATGACCTCTATGTGTCTGTGACGAAAGCTAAAGTTTTACACGAAGTGTGAGTGCCATCTTTGTAATCCTCATTCTTGTAGTTCTCTTCAACGGTGAGAGGTTTTTACAATTTTCTTGTACTAATGACCGACAATAATAATGTATCATCACAGTAGGACTTCGTTAAGAGACTTCGACCAATCGTTTTTAACATTACCACATTCATCAGAAATATTGGTTTACGAAAATGGGATTCAAAGTTTCCGTTGGACTGTGGATTGTCCACTTTCTATAACGATTTTGTATGCATTCTCAAAGAACGTATTTCNACTTGCTACTTTTCTTGGGGGGGGGGGGAGAGAACACGTTAACTTTAACGTCATTCCAAAAGACTGAAGAACTAATTTAAGGAAGTAGCGTTCATGATACGCACGCATTCACAAAATAAATAAATAAGTAAAACACAAGATGAAATATTGAATCCCTTTGAACAAATAATTTCACGTATATACTTTAAGTGCGTTATCAAGGATCATAAATATACCTCAAGAGTATCCACTCGGGGAATGAATTTCACATCGTCTACAGTCAGGTGAAAATTACGACACAGGTTCACCGGACCAGGCGAGGTGAATGTCGTGTTGGGGTGTAAGTCGAGGCGGATGGTACAGAGGCAGCACACATGTGGCAAAAGCAGGTAATCACGGGTTCCAGTCCCGGTCCGTCGCAATTTTTATCTCACCGTAGACGATGCATACTTGAAGTGTGTTCTAAGAATAAATCAATAGATAGAATAATAGAAATAGTAAAAAAATATATTAAATATTATATTAAGGGAAGGAGGCAGAAATACTCTCCTGCCCGCTAAATCCGGTCTTATGTTTACCGGGAAGAAAGGGTAAATCCTTTTCATAATTTCTGCTTATTGTTAAACCGTACACAGACAGCATCTCGATCTGATCTGCCACACGAATAGACTTGTTAATTGCGCTCGTCATCCACTCCGCACCCTCACCCCCCCCTCCTCCACGTAAGGCGCGGAAGCGTCAAGGATTCCGATCGCACTTCGCCGTTACCAACATTAATTAGCGTGGGAAGGTTGGCGATGGCTCGCTCTCTCGGGGTCCCGTTGACGGCCGACGGGCCACGCCGTCCCGCTCCCCTTCGCTCGCCGTTCCGTCGCCCTTGGACCAACAGCCAAGCCGCGATCCGCGCGCGAAGCGGTCCGCTTGCGCGCTCGAGATAAGCAATGCGCGCGCCGAACTCGGCGATCTGCTATCAGCTTCCCCTCGGGGTCGCATTGTTTGGCCGCTCCGTCGATAGATAGCGTCGCAGCTCGGAGCGCAGCCATCGGCCACAAGCAAGTGCTAGGAGAACGCAGTGGCTTCTTCCGGGTCTCCGGAACGCTGTTCTCGCACTTATTGGAATCATTATTATTTTTGTTTTTATCACATTCCAATCGGGTTGGCTCACGGAAAGAAATAGAAGTAACACCCCGTACAAATTTAGAATTAAAATTTGAGAAACCTAGATAACATATTTCCCGAATAGATTCTGCCACGTTTATGAGTATATATAATAAAGTTTAATCGATAAAAAATGTAAGCAATTTAATGGAGGCAACCAAGCCATCCTAATGCTGGTGACTTCAGAATGGATAAAAAATTAATATAAATACCCCTTTTTTGCGTAAATATTTTTCGCTGTATCTCAAAAACGGTGCGACGTACGGAAATTGTGTTAATCAATCTGTTCGCAAAATATTTTTGCACAATAAAATTTTTATACTCATGTTTTCAAAATGTTGAATTTTAAGAATCTGAAAGAGTGTAAATGAAGTCGGAGTGAACTGTCCAGAAATAGGCTTCTACTTCCAATGCACTCCAAGTCAATTCTCAAGTTTCGTTTCGATGCATGCATTATCAGGGGAACAAAATTCATAATTCAGAGTTATCGGGGTAACAATTTCTTCGTGAGTTATCGGGGGACATTGCATACATACGACATTAGAAATAATCGACAAAATTTGAAAATAGAGTCTTCTGGAGGCAATTGGCAAAAATCCGAAAAGATCTCGATTTTTTTTCGATCAATTACAATACTTTCCTTATACATTCTGTATAATAGGAATGTAAAAAGATGATCATTATAAATATATAGTATAAAAGCATTTTAGGGAAATATTTTTAGTATCATTCAGTACCATACATTTTCATACATGAGTATTATTGTTTAATAAAATAGATTTTTCTCAAGAGAACTCTCAAATACACATTAAGATATCTTATGATGAATTTGATCAATTTATTCCTACTTTGGATTTCAGTTGTGAAGGTGTCTTTAAGTGTACATGTCAAACACATCAACATCTTATAAATTTAAATCGTGCATTATTCTTCCACGGTGGAGTAGATAAAATTAAGCTAATTTACAATTGGGATCAACAATTGCAAACGAGATTGGAGGGAGAAATTGTATTGATTCCAAAACATTTCCTTCAAAATATGTTGAATGCGATTAGATCTCTTTGGACTTGGCCAAGTTCAGTGCCTTGCTTTAGAGGGAGGGTTTATGAAGATGACTCATAAGAGCTTATAATGGATGTTAAAATAAGCAATACACAGGAGTGACTTATTTACAGTTATATCCAATATGCCACATACACTTAAGATAAAATATTTATTATAATGTTTTAGTTATTTCATTCTAACCTCTAGACTGAGAGTGTCTCGTCCCATTCGTCTACCCCGTCAATTGCGCACTTTTGCCATGTAAAGAAGCTTTACTACTCACGAAGAAGCTAAATGACGAAAGAATAATCGAGGAGAGTAAGAGTGGTTTCGGCGTCTGTTTTTTTATATTTAAATTGTAATATTTGTAAATGGGAAATGTAGCGTGCTATTGAAGCTTATCTACATGGAGCTATAGGAGGTAGGAGGGTAGAATGGTATTAGTATAGGTGGGCCGGTTAGCTGGCTTTGCATACGTGGGGGTGTTAGTAGGAGTAGTTAGTAATAGTTAGGAGGTGGATAGAGGGAGGGGCGTTGAAGTGAAAAGCTACGAATTTTTTTCTTCCCCACCGGGAATCGAACCCGGGATGACTTCGTGATGAGCACGAACTCTGCCAACTGAGCCTGAAATTCTGTTAAATACATATTCGTCAGCGTCTGTTAAATAGATATTAGACATGGAATAGGTATCATCTTGTAGGAGGCGGTCATACTTTAACTTTTTTACTTTACAGGCCACCTACATGGGATTCAGCCGTTCCATTCTAGCAGTCACACAACAGAATAGGTCATAATTTCCTGTAGTTTCGCTTTAACTACTGAAAATTTCTTATTATTTCATCCTTTTGATTAAATTTACTTCATCGGGTCCTCATTAATAGTTGATAAATCATCGAGGTGACACTCATATCTCTATGCCCTGCCAAGAGAGAAACTTACGTGTGTTACAATTTAACGCAGATACGGTATCTCTGGTGACTTAGCATTTTGCTAGAGATTTTTTGGACACTTTAAATGATTTTTGTAATATAATTTTAAAATTTTCTTTATATTATATAATCAAAGATTCACCATCATAGCTAAATCCTTTTTACAGAAAAGAGCAAATTGATGAGTTCAAACTTTCCTAATAAAATTCATTCTCTACTATGCCTACATCGTTTGACATTCTAATGTCAGTGTAAGTAACCAAGAATTTTGATGGTTGATCGAACCAATCAGTGAATTAATGAGTATGGACAGTCCTTAGAACAGTTCTTAGAATTAATGAGTAATTTTAAGAAAAAATATTCATTTTTCGGGATTATACAATTCTGTAAGAAGTGAAACTCTGTAATTAACATATCTAAATAAATACAAAATTGTACGTGATTCATCTTTTTACATTGTGTAGCATTCGCTTGTGCAAAAACGTATCAAGAAAAGCACAGTGAAAAAGTTTGTATAAGGATGGCGAGGTAGCATAAGAGGGTTTGAATTTGTCAAGTGCGTAACTTTCATACAGTGTTCATTTCTAGTAAGGACGTATAAAAAAATGTATACCTCATAGTTCCCACCTAGGTTTTTTTTCCTATTCTTATAATTCTTTCAATACTCTGATCAAGGAGATCAGTTATTTTGCATCGCTTAATTTTAGAAGTAACTTCACTTTCGTTTATTGTTCATTGACGGATTTGTTTGTGACAATATTCACTATCTCTACGTATCCTCTTCTTCCAATTACGTTACGTTTAGTCGCCTGCATTTTATGTAAATATATTTACACCATAAGATAATCCCTGACGACTTAATTTCTGCGGATAAAATGTACTTAACTAGAAAGTCTTAACATGTGTGAATAATAAAAGTTGAAGTTGATCGCATCAACTGACGGAAGTCTGCTATAAAACTCGTAAGATAAAAGAAGTGCTCAACTTCAACAGCATGTAGCCAGAGGAATATGTCTGGAAACCAGTCCAGTACAAGTGGAAAAGCGCTCTCGCTTAAGGTCTCAACGACTGAAATTCTTTCGTGGAAAGGAGTAAATTCTTTCTTTAGCTCGTCGCCTCGGGGATCGTCTTCCCCGCCGCCCGCCGCCGCGTCCCCGCCTGCGCCATGAATGGACCTCCTCATCTTCCACCCCTCCACCCCCACCCGCTCTAATGTCTCTTGCCGTCTCTAATGAGCGCCCAATTAGCATACATTAACATAACGTGACGGCGATCGCTGCGCTATTTCATGTCTCCGACCACGATTGGGTCTTTATTGCCAATATTGGCGATTGGCGAGACTCCGTGCACCGCAAAACCGATCCGTTCCTCTGCTCCCTGCGTCCAATGGATTGTTCTTGGAGCTCGGCACGCGCTCAGCCCCTGCGCTGATGAGGTGGCAATGGGTCACGCGGGTGACACCTCTCCCCACCACCAATCAATCTCTTTTTTTGTTTTTTGAAAAATTCCTTCCTTAATTTCTCAATTTCATAAAAACTGAAAAAAGACTTCTTCTTTAGAGCAACGCCTCATAGTTTTCTTTCTTTTCTGATTACACTCCACATGTCAATTTCAATTCCTGTAAATTTGAATTAGTTTTACTTCTTTTAATTTTTGTGTTTTATTTAAGAAGTTCATGGTTTGTTGAAGGCATCAACATAGTATCAATTCTTCGTAATTGTTTCCGGTGTAACTTTTTCGAAGCTTCTTCTTTGGGACGTATATAAAATCATATTATGGTGTAGAATAATATTGTGATAAAATTATCGAATTATTGTTATCAATTATAAAGTTTTTAAATCAGAATGAACTAGAGGAGATATTACACGTTAGTAAATAATATTTCAATGACGTTTAAAAATGTTTCAAAATAATAATAAACATTGATATAATATATAACAGTAATGCAAAAGAATGATTGTTTGTATCATTGCACTGGTTGTGTAACTAAAACTGAAATAACTAAAAACTGCTATTTTTAGGAGGCACAATTCGACCGTTTGACATGTCTGTTCAAACGTTTCATGCAATATAATATAATTTGCGTACTCTCGGCGAGACATTGATGCACAATTGTGTTGGTATGCCCTATAAAATAACGAACTAAAATGGTTTTTCATTTACCCATTTATCAAAAACGTCTAGTTTTGCAGCAAATGTGCGTTGTTACAGATTCATAACGTGAAATATAATTAATTGGTGATGAAGTTGTGGCCCCCACTCGAAGACAAAGTTCTGGATCCTAAGAGGAGATTCGTATTGCGATCAGAGCTCCACGGGATCTGATGCCGCTTGATACCCGATGGGATGTATAATTCCTCGAAACAATATTAAAGTCTGAATTGAGTTTTGGAGAATTTTGAACATGGAAGTTCATTTGTTCATAAGTAAGTTTAGAGTAAGTTCTCCCTGTCGCACACAGAATTGTGCGTAGTCTCAGAGTCGTACAGAGAACACATATATCATTATCAACATAATCCCGTCTCTTTCTTGAAAATTTATTATTCGCCAAGTTTCACAGTAATCACCGTTTGTGATTTAAAAGTATTTTCTATTTGGTAGGACGTCAACAATTTGAAAATAATTTTTCGATTTATAATTCATTTAACAAAATAAGTGAAAAAATGTTAATGAGTGCATCTCATCTTGTGAGCAGTTGTGCTAAATGTTAATTGGAAGTAAAGGTAATAACTGTTTCGAAGAAGATGTGATCAGAAGAAGATGCACATGCAACAAGGTTTTAATTCTGGAACAGCCGGAAAGAAAGTACGTCTATAAGTAGAAACATTTGCGTAGTCCCGAGATCGATGTCGGAAACGATTGATTGAATCGGTAAGAGGGAGGGGGTATCGGTGTATGGATCGAGTGGAAGAAATAAATAAGGGGTGTTGGAGTGTGTGTGTGTGTTGGGGAGATGAGGGGGAGTACTCTACGGCGTGAACGTTTTGGTTACATCAGTGACAATCGGGGTCCCGATACGAAGTGACGTCACAGGTGACGGAGGTGGGTCATATGACAGTGGATGGCGAGGCGGGCCGTAGCAACCTTTAATGTTGTATTTGTAAATGGGAAATGTAGCGTGCTATTGAAGATTATCTATATGGAGCGATAGGAGGTAGGAGGGTAGAATGGTATTAGTATAGGTGGGCCGGTTAGCTGGGTTTACCAACAACTTGGCCCACGTGGAGGGATTAGTAGAAGGCGTTAGTAATAGTTAGAGTTATTATTACTAGGAAGAGGTTTGCTTTTCAGATCTGGGACATTAATGTGAAAAGCTACAAAAATTCTGGAATCGTGAATCGAACCGGGTAATGAGCGACAGCACTACCACCTGAGCCACCAGTGGGGCACTGTAGCAACAGGACAATGCGGCGGCGTGTGATTTAAGCGAATAGTGCACGAAGCGGGACGGGGAAGGGGCAGATACTGGACAAGGAGTCTGCTGGGGAGGGTGGAGAGGGAATGATATCGAGTGTGGGAACGCACGCTCGCCGACTACGGCGTGGCGTACGGCGGACAGGGCTCGCTCCCCGCACAGTAGCTGAAATACGGTGGATTCCTAGTGAGATATGCTCGGTAGGCGATAGATGCGGTCGATAGGGGTCGATTCGAGAAGAGACTCAGGAGAGAAATCTCTCGGATGCCCGCCATATTTGTCTAAAAACTGGTAACAACCTTTTTCGGTTGCTCATGTTCTTGTTTATGTTAATTCACATTGTTTCAAAAAAAACGGATGTTTTATGTGCGTGGAATCTGCGTCTTCGAGACTTGTTAATTCTTGGTCTCCAGCAAACAACCGGTCATCCACTCGTTACGTGAGATCTGTAATTAGATAATCGGGATTTCTTTTATTAACTTTCTTCAGTAGGACTTTTACTTCAACTTCGTGTTTTTTTCTCTGAAACTTTTTAAGTCTCGGGGATTTTAATGAAGATGATTATCACCCAATTTTGTTTCAGTTTCAAAGTGATGGATGTTGGGAGATCTTTATCACACTAGTAACTGCACACACAAAACGGAAAGGAGAAAGTCCGCTTGAAATGCCATCTCAACTGTATGTAAAGCAACAAATATTTCGTTTTACCGAGAGATTTCAAAAAAATTGAAATGCTTTTATGTTGTGTAAAGTAATTGATCCACAACACAATCATGTGAAGATGACACGAATGTTTAGAATTATAATTAGATATTTTAATTAAATAGAAATACACTTTACACGCACCAAATACAAAAAGTACTTCATTCAATAACGTACGTACTATACTTTCACCTGAAACACTCATGTTCTCAATATAATAATAATAATAATAATAATAATAATAATAATATTAATAATAATAAAACGCCAACATTTGTACTATTGAAATGCACGTAACTACATCCAAATATTTTTGAAATGAATATAATATAAAATATTTATGAAATACAGATAGACAGCTTATAATGCAAAAAAAAAAGAAAACTTTTGAATAAAAGAACATGGAAAATCAAATACTGATTGGCACATCATGGTAAGTTGTGGCAAAATATCAGAAAACTCATAAAAACGAATGTTCAAAACAAAGAAAATTTTATTTAGTAATATTACCTAACATTTAAACGAAATACATGAGAGTGTACCATCGAACTTGTTCTAAATATTTTGTTAATTTTCTTGTTCTTGATTTAAACAAGGATAGGAAGATACTAGTGTTGATGGTTCGTTACCCTCGATATTAACCGGCATCGATGTTTTGAAGGTCGAAGATCCCGAAAGAGTTAGGTCCTGCCATCTGTGTGTTTCGTACCTGGCATTTTTCGGCCTTCTGTATCGAGTTAAGAAAACGGGAGAAGAGCCATCGCGTTTTAAAGCGACATCAATTATCTAACAATTATTTTAGAGTTGAAAGAATAATATTTATAACCAAGAATGCTATGGGACATGTCTTCCAAAGAAATAACCGTTCTTTTTTCAAAGTTGAAAAAATTTGATAATTTTGGACTTAGTTCTTTCAGTCTAATCATATCAATCATAAAACACAGCCAAATATGAAATCCTCACGAAAATTTCGAAATGTGGAAAATCATTTGTTAGGACGAAAAAAAAAAATCGCAAATATTTTAAAATTGGATATACACACTCTTGATTTAACGAATCACGTAATGAATATATAAATCTGCTAAAAAACGAAATAAAAAGAGTGGTTTAGGGGAAGAGGAGGGAAAAATTGCCATCCTGATTTAATTTGAAAAAAAATTAATTTGACGGATGTGAAAAGAAAATCTACAACATGAAATTGTCCCAGTATGTTGGGACTCTCGAGTTAGTGTCAAAGTTGCATAGTGTGAAACAATGAAAGGGGACTTAGAAAGAGTGGGATACTTTTAAAATTTCCAAAAAAATTATTTAAGAAAATGTTTATGTAAGGATTAGTATTAGTGTTTGATGCAGTGGATTAGAGCATTCTAGAATAGAGGATTTCCCAATAAAGAACAAAGTAGGTGATTAAATGGGCTTTAAAAAAGCTATTTATTAGATTAAAAAATGAATTCTTAAAAATTCCCGGTTGGGAGAAAAATTCATTTCTTATATTTTTATAGTGATTTCATTGAGTCTTCAACCCACTTTCTTTGATGGTAGCGAGTGTCTCGTAATTTATGTCAGAGACTGTGTCAGGGTCAGCTTCATACACTTGCGCCAACATCAAAATTATGTTTAAATATTCTTTCTATTCTTTGATATTGGATGCAAATATGAATTCTTTCTTAGATTTTCAATGTTGTTAAGTCCGTCAGAGATATCAGTCTGCCAACATACTCCATAGTTATACTAAATCTCCGGAAAAAGTCTGGATTAAAAACATGTTATGTTTGTCTACATATTGCTGAAGTGAAATGAGTGATAAGTGAGTTCCGGGGTTTGATCCGAACGGTACATGATACTGACCACAACTCCATGTGCCTAGACCAACTCATCGCCCTATGAATCTCGAGAGCACGTCTTGCGCCTATTCTGGTACGTGTCGTCTTTTTCTAGTCATTATAACACAAAACGTTTTTGTACAGTTCCATTTATTTCTTGAGTAGTTTCTTGGGTTACAATATAAATCAAAGAAACAAAACATGAATTTCTATCCCATGACACTACGACAATCTTGAGCTATTGTCGATGATAATGAACTGATACTTAAACTCCTAAATATGAAACAAATTCACAAAGAATGTGTGAATTAAACAGATTGAAGCTTTAGCAGACGATAAGAGGGCGCTACGAATGGGTGGTCACAATTAGAGGCGCAGGGTCCGAACAATTGCTAGTAGAGCACCGCATACATCAAAACCCACGAGTGAGACTGGCTCACAATACTTTCATTACGACCCGCAGGCGGACGGCAACGAACTTTATAGAGCCGATGTGCTATATCTTTAGCATACACTGCATGGGCGAGGCACTACCCTAGCAGAAAAAGAGCAGCGGAGGATACTAGTATGCAGTTCATTCTCGAGTGCCCTCTTTTCAAGCATTTGCAACACCAATGGAAAAAGCTCGAATGTATTTACATTTCATCGTTCGTTCGAAGTGTCTCTTCCAGCTCCTAATGAATTTATGATCCTGAATATCTCTAAACCTTTCACTTACGTCCACTCACCCAATTTTATAACAAGAACTATCATTGATAGACAATCTAAACGAACGCTGTACCACAAAATCATTGCTTTTTATTTATGAAGGTTTAGATTGTGTTTTGAACAGTAAAAAAATAGCATGAATTTTTTGGATTATAAGATTCTAAATACTCTGTGTACTTCTTGATTTTACTCTTCTTTCGTTTCATACGAGTAAAAACTAAAGTCATTTTATAATCATTTAACAATGCGTCGTATCTAAATTTCAGAGGAAATGAACATATGCCAGTAAAATATTCACAACAATACTATTATTACGAGATACGAAACTGAAAAATAATGTCATTTTCAACCATAATACACAGATTATGAACTAAGAAAATATATCATGGATGAGAGAAAAGAAAAAAATTAATAATATGAGAATCCATGGGATATTTAAAATTAATGTTAATTTATGAGATCATAACTTTTTTATTAATTAGTGTGGTTTGAGAATGATACTATAATATATAATGTAGGTCAAAATCCAAGCAAAGTGCTGGTTTCTCAAATAGACGTTGCCCCCTCCCGTGGCTCAGGTGGTAGTGTTGTCGCTTCTCACCACGTCATCCCGGG
>NNCF01129888.1:15951-44683 GCA_002313205.1 Laupala kohalensis | reverse complement strand
TATTTCTTATTTATTTAGAGAATTTCTAAACCCTCGTTCGCAACAGTCAATTCATAGGGTTTCCTCTTCTCCTATCGGTTGGATTTTCACAACTATACCACATGGACTCCCATCTTCTTTAATGAGCCCTATTTCAATGCAATAGACCTCTAAAATCTCGTATTTTCGTTTGTGGATTTTCTCCCTCTCGAATTCTTTGCTGAAAATACGTACGTCAAACTTTCAATCTCGAGAATTATGTACAATGCCCTTTACTATTCCACCTTCAAAATCACAGTAAAATCAATATATCGCCCGCCAATTGAAATAATAAATTTTATTCCAACTCTTGTTTACACACAAAATACAGATGAAATTTCTAAGAGTAAAAACTAACCACAAATTTCAGTGGCATGATTCGTTAAGTATTTTTTTTTTTTGTGTGGGGCTTTAGGGCTCGTCAACAGCGAGGTCATTAGAGCCCTTAAAACTTGTACAGGTAGGGAAAATGCAGTTACGCACTAGGGAGAGCCAACATGACTCTCCCCGCGTGTGGGACTCGCCGAAAGACTCAGCCATACCCACTAAAAACCCTCCTGCATTACAACTCAAAACACAAATTCCATCATATCTAAAAACACTTTCCTAAAAACATTTTTTTAAAAAAAAGAAGAGGAAAGAGGAAAATGAAAGATACCCTAGCCCTAAAAGCGTCGGGATCGAAAAGAACAAGAGGTGACCAAGGGAGGTCAGAAAAGAGAAAGGAAGGAGCATGGCACAAGTAAGTGGGAGCAATGCCAGACTCAGCTCGCGGCCCCGTGTTCGCCAAACACGTACTTACTACATGTAAGTCCCCTGGGGGAGATTCGTTAAGTAATTAGTTTCACCGTGACATTTTCCACGAGTCGAGTCCGATAGTGTATTGACAGAGTGAGCTAGCTACCCGCAGCGTGTAAATAGATAGCCGAATAATATCACTATTACATTTCTCAAGGTATTTCTTATTTAGTCTTAGCGTATTTAAATTGTAATGAAATCATAATCAAAGATCAAATAAAAGCAGAATATATCAATTTCTATAAGTGAATAGGGTCTGGATCAGGAAGGAGATGTCGTACTATCCCTGAGCCAGCTTATTAATTTAAAACAAAATTATTTGATATTAACGCATCTTCATTTCAATGGGGAGTTGATTAAAATAACGAGGGTCGAGGTGAGAAAAGGAATGTTACAAAAATTATTTATTGACTCGAGGCTTAATAAGTTTTTCTCAGCATCTATTGAATGGATTTTATTCCGGTTTTCACTAATGCGTGGTCTCTCGAGGAGGGTATGGATGTGAGATTTGTGCATATTTTCTGTAAATTGCCAACGTCGCAGAATGTCGAAGTCGGAAAACCATAGGGGAGGTATATTCGAATACACTGTTTAAATGGTTGGAGACTCGTGTCCATGAGTAGCAATATAGGTCGCCTCAAATAGTAGACTGCGCGAGCCGACAAGACCGCCGCTACTATCTTTCTGCCAGACGCAGACGTTTGTAGGAACATCACCCTTAGGACGCTGAGGGGCAGAGGGTCTGTTTTCATTCACAATTTGTTTGATGAGTTGAGATTATGTTGGCTGCGGGTGTCACTGCATAGGACAGCACGCGTGATCCGAGTGGGCTTCCAGGGAGGATGAGTACAACTTGGCGAGGGCGCAACCTTTCCGTCCTTGCACTTCAAAGCGTTCAAAGGGAGGTTTGGAAAGGCATCTCCGGAGGTGATTGTAAGACCTGTTTACGTTGTGACAGGCAATATCTTTTTAGTAGGTGCTCGTGATGATTGGTAGAGCGCTCCGCCAACTCGACTTGCGCCAAGAAATTTACAGAAATCCAAAATTACAAGTAGATACGAAGATATTGACGTTGATAATGGGGGTAGAGTTATGTTCCCATTGCATCGAAGGGCATAACTTCTTTCAGATTTGTTCTTTAAAAAACTCCTCTCACAGGAGTTATTTTCAGACTACTTTAGCTTGAAACCAATTTTCAAGTTATTCCGTGACAAAATAAAGAACACCCTTGTAAATCCTAGATTGTGTCCTTCCCAATTATTATTTTTCATTCGCGTTATCTCATTCGATTCCTCTTGCGTAACAACAAAATTTACAGAAATCCAAAATTACAAGTAGATACAAAGATATTGACGTTGATAATGGGGTAGAGTTATGTTCCTATTGCATCGAGGTGAATAACTTCTTCCAGATTTGTTTTTATGAAAATTCCTTTAACTGGGTATAACTTCAGACCCTGCTTTAGCCTGACACCAATTTTCAAGTTATTCAGTCACGAAATAGTGAACACACTTGTAGGAAATCCTAGATTGTGTCCTTTCTAATTTTTGTTTTCCATTCAAATTATTCTCATTAGATTCCTCTTGCTTGATTGTTTTGCTAGATTTACTGCATTTCAAACTGTGAACTCGTCACTGATAGCTATCATTTTCGATAAGTTGTAAAAATGCATCCCCTTCCCTTAGGGCGCAAAGGATGTATACGGGCTTCTTTTGGACTCAGGGGTCTTCGAAAATGTCACTATAAATTTTAGCATCCCCGAAAACTGTGATGTCAACACTAATGTGAGTCATTTTTATTATTTTTCCATTTCATCCCTCATCCAAACGGAGTATACTCCGTCATAGGGAGTGATCGTGAGCTTAAGTGGCATTAGGAGTGATTCATCTCTTTTGCGACCGCAAAATGGGTATCTTCAACACCAATATCGGACGTTTTTGATAATTTTAACCTGCCACCCGTTACCACCCCTACCCCAAGGATGCTAGGGGTTTAATATCTCCAATTCGGTTTAATTGTGAAGTTACGAAGCATTGGGGGCGTCTTTATCCATCTCAACGGCTCTGAAAACTATGGTTTTAAATGTTATAAGATTTGTTGAATTATTTTGACACGTCCTCTTTCCACCCCCTCCCAAGGGGTGCCAGGAATGTCGTACCCCCACAGTGTTTATTGTAAGATAATTGCGAATAAAGTGTGGTTGGAATTGCTCCAGACACTCAAAGTTATGGTGGGTTACATACAGAAAACATTTCAATCCCCATTTCATCCTCTTAGGGGAGGAGATTCGTAAAATCCTATACCTCCTATACCCTAACAGAAATCCATCTGAAAATTTCAAGTGTTTAGGCTTTGTAATTTCTGAGATTAGACAGTCAGTACGTGAGTGGTACTTCACTTTTATGTATAAAACAGCAGTACGATATAGCAGGGGAGTCTTGCTGTGGCTATTTTGGGATCCTCAATTTTGGAATAGTCACCTCGCTCCAACAAGGAATTTTCTCGACGCTTATCTCCGTCACACTTTTGACACTTCGGTCGAGACATTCTCTCGTGAGGACTCTAAATGTCAACCTCGGATTGAAGAGTCCACTTTGCCACGAGAATGACAATTCTTTGAACACTTGGAATGACAATTGACGTAACCGTGATTCTGCGGACACGGATCCTTACTCCGACTCCTCTCCCGAAGACCATTCTCTGGTCCTTGGTTCATCACATTATTGTCACACGCGATTTGACTGCGCTGTTTGAGTTCCATGCTTTTCTGTTAAAGTGCTGGAACTTTATTTCCAATCAGTTTCTGGAAGGCTCCCGGTGTTAGGTGCCTAGTTAGTGATGTATCGGAACGTTTCAGATATAACAATGGTAACAAAGAGGGTAAGGGCAGATTGTAACCACGGATTTGTAATTTTTGGCGGAAATGATGACAATAAAATGCTACCGAGTTTGAAATATTGACGGGAATTCGTGGAAAATCTTGAGTGAAACAGTCTGATAATTGTTGAAGTTCTTGGTGAATTTTATCATTTTTCCCCCGTAATTTTGAAATTATTTGTTTATTATTATTATTAAATTTTATTTTTAAAGGGCTTTAATGACCTTGATGTTGGCGAACCCTAAAGCCCCTAGGGGAAAAAAATCTTGTGGGCTCCTTGGGGTGTTGGCTGTGATGTCAGGGTTCACTTTGTTCTCAACAGAATAGACTGGGTTCACTTTGTTCTCAACAACCCGGAGGCCCCACCCGTGTCTCAGGTGGTAGCATTCTTTCTCATCAACAAGTCATCCTGGGTTCGATTCCTAAAAGGGCCAGAAAAATTTGTAGCTTTTCACAGTAATGTCCCAGTTCATATAGTTGTGACTACTGAAAAGCAAAACTTACTTCCTCTAGTATCAATAACTTAAACTGTTCCTAACTACTTCTACTCCTCCATGTGGGCCAAGTTGTTGGTAAACCCAGCTAAGCTTCCGTGTAGGTAAGCTTCAATAGCTCACCACATTTCCCATTTATGAATACAACAATATATAAAATATTTTTTGACAGCTGAAGTATTGGCCATAGTCCTGTAAAGTAACCATTTGGTATTAGTAGTTCAGATGCAATTTCTGTGAAATGTTCACTATCAGGGAAGAGAGGATGATCAATTAGACCAGGAGAATCAGATGTGTGGGCAGTTCTTGGAACCAGAGATCTGATAAAGTTATGATAGGTTTCTATGAGAATCTGCCTCAAAAGATCACATGTGCAGTTTGACCTCCATCTGCCTTCTGTACTTCCACTGTCCATCCATGTTCATTCCCCCATGACAATCCAGGGTAATAATTATGTTTTTTAACTTTTCTTTTCATAGGCTGCCAAGCGAAACCTAGGAGTACAAAATGGGTTTCCCAGCAAGAAACCCTTTCCTGAGGATAAGACTGCTTTATTGAGGTAGGTATGAAAAATTCTTGCAAACGATTTTTGGTTTAAGGAAAATTATTATTGCATAATGCAACTAGAGACTTCATTCTGGTTGTATTATCTTTATGGCTGTATTATCTTTATTCGACAAGGATTAATGAATTCATGTGTGTTTTTATCTGTAAATTAAATATAGATAAATAAATTATGAAAAAACTTTGTCACATCATAAAAGTGAGAGAAATAAATTAAATTAATGAATTCTTGTTGGATTATTTGATTAAAATTTTGCCAATTACAAATTTTATATTGTAGCAGCAAAAGTATGTGAACTATTCTCTTGGGTGAAGTGGAACTGTGAAAGAATAGCCCAGAAAATAATCTGTGAAAATGAAACACAAGGGAAGTAATCCTAAACTTCCAGTGTGTCCAACTGCTAATAAATAAATAAATAAATTTATTGTCAAAAAACAGTACAAACTGCGTATGACCACGTGGAGGATTAACAGTCCCTTTACGCCTAAATGAGCATTCATCCTAACTCGTGTGGCCCAGTCTACCTACTGCTAGTGACTCACTCCTAGACAAAATACTTTTCACGTTTTAATTTGTAGTCAAGTAATTTTGTAATATCTAAACTCAAGATAAAATTCCTAAAAAATGTGAGTCCCGGAAACAATACTGATATTAATTGAAAGCTATGAAAGGGTTAAAAAAGTTAATATTTTGAATCATTGTAGTTCAAATCACTTATACACTATTACAATAATTAATATTTATAAATATACTTAATCTTTTCACAGTTGTAATGGAGAAATCTGTTTTTAGAAACCACTGACTGTGACAATGATAGTATCGTTTAACAATATTATCGCTAATATTTACTAGTAAATAATTAACGACCTTTCTTGAGCAGACAATACTTATTTTTTAGAAATTTGTGGAAAAACATCACTATGTAACAAGAAGTACAATACAACACTTTTAAATTTTAAAAACTCACGACGTTTCAGTACCCATTGACACCATTATGATGTGAAAGACATTTCGAGTGAAAGCTCAAGTCAAACTAAAATGTATCAATGGTAAAAAAATTCCAATGGATATTCCAGGATTAAACAACTTTTTGGGAGTCATGGAACATAAAACCATAAAAACAATCAATTACAAATAAAGTATAATGTTATAAATAATGGGCAACTTTGAGGTATCATTTTGTAAATAATGGTATTTTTGGTACTTTTTATAAATAGCATCTCATAAATATCACGTTTGTAAAAATTCTTTTCAATACAAAATATTTTGTTATTTTCCCAATCAAATTCATGGCCATTTTCTAAACAATGCTGTGAAAGAGATTATTGTTGTAAATATTGGCCTTATGTTCTTGAATTCTTGTTTTAAGTAACCTTTTCGTTTGCCCAACATAATTACATTTACAGTCTTTACATTTAATCTGGTAAACAACATTTTTAGAATCAGATAACTCCATCCTATCCTTACCTTTACAAACCAATTGAATTCTGTTGAACTTGGAAAATTCATAGTTCATTCTTAGTTTTTTATCTCTAATGTTAACAGAACCTAATTTCTCAGTTAAAAACAGTTTAAATTTTATAAATAAATATGAGAAATGTGTAATACCCAATTACCACAAAATGATATCGTTAGATGTAGTCTCACTTTTTACTAATTTACCCAATGAACTGATTATTGAGAGCATGATGAAAAAAGATGGAATAACATAAAGAATATTTGTATTTTACCCAAAAATGAATTGATTAACTTCATTAATCTTATCCTTGGCTCTATGTTTTTTACTTTAAATAAAAAAATATACCATCAATCAGAAGGGTCACCAATGGGTAGCCCTTTTTTGTCTGAACTAGTTATTAGAGATCAAGAAAATTCATCTATTGCAGCTTTAGATTATGACGCCCTTCTCTAAGCTAGATATGTGGATGACATTTTTTGTATTGTGCCTACTAACAAGATTGGGATTATTCAAGTTTTTAATTCATACCATCCTAAACTGAAGTTTTTCTGTTGAAGAAGAGAAAGATTTTAAATTATATTTTTTTTAGATATAACAATACACCGTAATTTTAATAAACTTCATTTTAATTGGTTGCAAAAACCGACTTTCTCTTATAGAGTCTTGAATTTTTATTTCAACCACCCATTAACACAAAAGAGAGCTATTGTTAGTAATTTGGTTGACAAGGCTATCCTTTTTTCAGATAAAAGATATCATCAAAATAATTTGAATATTGTGACTTACATGTTAGTAGCTAATTCTTATCCCTTAAATTTTATTCACAAACATATCCAGCATAGATTTCATTGGCTTAATTACAAATTCAAATACAACAGTTCTACTAATAATTCAAATTCAGTTTTTGATTCCAGAAACATTGTTATATTTCTTTATCATAGAGATTTGGCTGCCCCTATAAGTAAAATGTTTTATAATTTTAATTTTCATGTTTTTAAGACTCGTAGCAGTATCGTGTATCGAACATACACCTGTGCATACAGTATATGCCTGAATGTGCATACAATCCCTTATTGATGTAATAAAGAGATAGTACTCTATAATGTAAATGAACTTTTAAAATACCTAAGTGGGAACTATAAATAAAACAATGATATATATTATAGTATAAGGGGGTGGGGGTCTGGAATCTAGACTGCAAAGATATAGGAGTATTTCCTTTCAAAACTCCCTGGGGCAGTCCCCTCCAGACATATTGTGAGAATCTCAAATGAACAGACAAAATATTTGATTTAACCGAGGTATGAAGCATTATAAGTCATTCTTATAAACCTAAGGTATGTTCTCTCTCTTTTTTTTTTTCTACTTTTTTGCATTCCCCAACCTGCTCGGGGTGGGGAAGTTGAAATTTGTATTAAATTTCTCAAACAACTTGGGGGAGAAATAAATTACAGTATCTTCACCAAGATATCTTTATGAGTAATGTTATTTGACTTGTGCGTCATGAAGAATTATCTCCTTATCGATACATTCCGCTACAATTGACTCTTCTTAGTCAAGTTTGATAGCACCAGACAATGAAAACTTTTCTCCAGGCTGTGCCAATTAAGAAGCGACAGATTGAGAGGTGTCTTGAATCAAACCACATGAATCCAGTTTTGTGCTGCTGAAGGGGTAATGGTCTCTAAGGCATTGAACTTTGTCTACGTTAAGATTAAAACTTGTTTAGAGAGTAAAATACTCCTGGACTCTACTAGTGTAGTTTATCCCACACCACTTCTTTTGATTTGATTCCTTCACCCTATCAATATGCATGTGTCAAGGTTTTTCGTAAAGACAATGTTGTATGAGTAAATGAGTATTTCCTGTTCTTTCACATTGAATAAAATGTTTTTGATATGTATTGATGGTTTAGTATATGGAGCGTGTCTCGTTTGATGTTTAGATTAACTGATAACCATTATATCCTCTTTAACTTAGTATGTTTTAGTTGTGTCTTTTTATTATGTCAGTATGTTGTAGAGAAGTTGATTATGTGAGGCATTACTGTTTATTAAGACTTAAGTCGTGTGTTGACACATTCTAGGTGAATTTCTAGATTGCTGAGAGTTAATTGGAAATTTCATTGTATATTTGTTATATTTTTTATTTATCCTGTGGATATTCGAGATCGATTTAAGGTTGATTTACTGATCTTGAACTAAGAGATTGTTTGCATTTGTTCGTACAAGTTAGGCACACGTTTTATCGGCTATTGTGGCAAAGGAAACATGAAATGTTATTTTCGATTACAGTTCAAAGAAAGAAGAAAGCCTTAATCCCCTGGAGAGAGAAAAAGTTAAGATTTCACGAAGTGTTATTCCTTCAAAAGATAACCCTCCACCAGAAATGACCGAGTGGATTCATCAGTTTCAGGTTTGAGAACTTGCTGACTCTTAACAATATTTAAAAATATATAATAATGTCTCCTTGAAATGAAATTTTATATTGTTAACATGTTCTTGTATGTAAACAAATACTTTTGTGGCCAGATTCAGTCAGTATAAACTTGTTTGTCCGGGACAAACCGCGTCTTAGTAGACAGAACTACCAACATTTCAGCAGTCTTGCTGTGGCCTTCTTCAGGGCAACGTCAGTGTCGTACAGACCTAAGTCGCTGTCGTACTTGAGAATATGACTGCGTCTTAGGTTTGTACAACTCTGACATTGCCCCAGAGAATGCCACAACAAGATGGCCAAAATGTTGGTCTACTAAGACGCTGTTTGTCCCAGACAAACAAGTTTATACGTTCTTGCATCCTCAACTTAAATTCATTGAAAAAAAAACTATTTGGAAGAAACTGTTACAAATTTCAGGGTTATATATAATGTGGTAATGTTTGTCTGGAGTGAAATCGTGAAGCATGTTGGCTCACGAAATTCTTATTCTGAAATTTTAAAACGCTCGGCTATTTTCAGAGGTGGTCCAATGCAGAGAGGCTTCTTGCTATAGATCAGCTTATCGAAACCTGTGAACCAACCCAAGTGAGGCACATGATGCAAGTTATTGAATCCCAGTTCCAGAAAGACTTCATATCCCTGCTTCCTAAAGAGGTCTTGCACCACCTGTATCTCCAATATCCAGAATCTGGTTGATGAGCAGCAGCAGTCCTTGACTGAGTGAAAGACTATTGTGTGGATATCAGCTTAATCTCTGTCTTGTCTTTAATATTTTGGATCAGTATTGGAGAATAAACTACTGTAAATATTCTATTTGCTCTATTTTTTTCTTCTCACATGTTCCTTGAAACAGGCATTCATGTTTAAGATGTATCTTATCTTGAGATAGTTTTCCTTAAAATATTTAAATGTTGAAAGAAATCAGTAAAATCTAGTTAAGAACTAACATAGTTAAAAATATATTAAGGGATCTCTGTTTTAGGAACTGAAAACTTTCATCTCTTTGGTAAACTTGGATGAGTCACGAAAGCCAGCATGGCTGTTTTATCAACTAGTTAATTAATAATTTTAACAGCTTCACTTTTGTCTTATTCAAGAAAATTTTACTGCATGTTGTTATTTTCTAGAAAATATACTGCAAAATTCCGATAGTAAGTTTTTGAGAGTGCACAAAGTGAGATGGGGTACTCTATGGATAAAGAAGAATTTGTAACAAACTCAAATTAAACTACCTGAAAAATTGTAGTGACACATGCACTGTCGTCTAAATTTAAGTTACCCTTTCCTTTTTATTTCTATCTTTGTCTTTTCTTCTTCTTCCTCCTCCTCATTCTTATCTTATTCTCCTTCTCTGTTCCTATTATCCTTGGTGATTTTATATGGAATGAGAATGGGAGACAGGGCTGGGAATTGAACCCAGCTTTGTTTCACTACCTCTACACTATTCTGTTCGCCTTCTAACCCCGTCTACCTCAGGACAGGATCTCCAATGAGATGCCTCTGAGGTCTGCGGGTCATCGCAAGTTTAATGGTGACAGACAGCAGTGGTCTAGAGGTAGCGTCTCTGCCTCCACTATATGCTGAGCGATAGAGCGTAGGTTCCTACCCTGCTCAATCAAACTAGGTGAGGTATTCAGCTGGGGTTTACTTCCTCTACTCCGGACACATGTTGGTTCAGTACCACAAATTCTCCGTCAACCCAACATCTCTCCTTCCCAATTCCCTCACCCAAGTCATGGTTTGGTGGTAGAGTAGGTTTCGTGTTCTACACCCTCACCATAGACACGAAATAAGTAAATTAAAAATATTAAATTGTAGATGGAGTTGTGAGGCGAACGGAATAGCATAGTAGTAATGCACCTGCGCGCAAAGGTGGGAGTCTCGGGTTCGAACCCTGGTCTTGTCTCCCATTTTCATTCAATATAAGATCATTAATCTGTTACCAAACAGTGTGGTTAACTGCAATTTAAGAGAATCTTTTTCTTCTTTCTCTGGTGTCTTCACTTCTATTTCTGCTCTCCTTTGGTGGTTTCTTTTTCTATTTCTCTTATTCTTCTCCTTAACCTCTTCTGCCATGGTATCGTGTTCTCCTTCATCTTTTTGTTTTGCTTTATCTTCATATTTTTCATGTGTCCTTTTGCTTATCTTGTTTACGTTCCTGTTTGCTTGTCTTCTTCCTCTTCATGTTCCTATGTTTGTTTGACCCTTTCTTTGTGTTCCTATGTTTGTTCGTCCTCTTCTATGAGTTCCTATGTTCGTTCGTCATCATCATCATGTTCTTGCATTTGTTTGTTGTCCTCTTTGTGTTCCTGCGTTTGCTCATCCTCTTCATCATGTCCTAAATTTGCTTATCCTGTTTCTATGTTTGCTTATCCTGTTTTTCTTCTCCCTGTGTTTACTATTCCTGTTTTCCATGTTCCTATGTTTGTCCATCTTCTTTACCTCATTCTTTTCTATTTTCTTCTTCTTCTTCTTGTTCTTTCTTTGGTTCCTTTCTTCATTTGCATGCCAGATGCAACTGAACGTTTTGATGGGGCGTTGTTGACTAGGTCTGCACTTGTGCGCTACGGTGGTCGACATACAAAATTTAGTGTTTGAATTTTATCTTTTGCCACCACAAGATGTATTGCTTCATACATTTGCAGGTACACAAGTGACGTAACTGGTTGGAAAAAGGTTTTCTTTTCTTTGGTATTGTGTATGATATATTACTTGTTATTTGTGGTGTAGTAACGAATGCAGGTTTGGAAGAGGAAATCACGTACGTAAACATGTGGAGCAAGTCAAGTGTTTTCAACAATTAACCATTTAAATGTGCGAGAATAAACAATCAACTATGAAGGGACTTTGGGATCCTGAGAAAGAATTTAGTGTGTGAAAAATGATGAGAAATAAATTCTATAATTTGAATGAAAATATAAGCAAAAAATGGAAGTGGAGGAGGAAAAAAAACACCTAACACATATAAAGAGAATTGTTTATAGGGGTCTATTGAGAAGAATTATATTAAAAGATGATGACTCGTCGGGGTTCGCTTCGTAGCAGCGCGGTGTTCGCTCGCTCTTCATCGTGTGACATCTCTTCACGATATAATAACTTTCTCAAACTGTAACATGGACGTACTCACTTTGTCAGCTAAGGGTAGTAATATTTGATCGAGTTGATATAATAGATGATACAGGCCAGTAAATATAACATTTAAACTTTCTAATGGTTTAGTCATGTTTTAAGATGATCGTGGTACCCTTTATTTTTATCTGTGAGTACTAATATTTGACGGAGTTTGCGTAGCTGCTGAAAGAAGTCAGTAGCGTGAAGAGATGATACGCGCACGAAAGCATGCCGTCAATTCAGAAATGTCATACCTTCACACTCTTGTTGTACCTTCTAATCTATTTGTCCAAATTTTACGATTTATAATCGATTTTTCCTTTTGTTAAATGCACAAAACAAAGAATCCATTAAATCTGATAAAGATTGATTGTTTCCTTTTTAAATTACACACTTAAATTTGAGTATTTTAACACTCCCATTTTAATAACGTTTTTCTATAAATTAGATTATCCCTAGTAGATAGACATATGCTGCCGGGGACTTTCTTGTAGGACTCTTCGAGGCGGACAATATTGCCACTCCTAGTTGTCATCGATCTAACAGTTTAGGCAGCGTAAGCGCATATGGCTGATTTTTCACCCGGATTGCAATGACATTTATTTGCAACACCATTTTCTATCTTTCTTTTCACACATTTAAAAAATAAAGGTTAGTGTATGTTCATCCTGGACATCTAAATTATCTCCTTGCTAAATTTCATTACGATCAATTCAGTGGTTTAGTCGCGATTAAGTAGCAAATAGACAGACACGCTATCGCATTACGCATTTCTATATTAGTATGGACCAGCGATTACGAATTGTTTTATTTACTGTGACGTCTTTTGGCAAATACTTGAACACTGTTATATTGTTTGTTCAAGTAGTCCAAGAATATTAAACGTGATGCAATGTGAAAATGAATTTTCTTATTTCTTGTGCAATCACAAAAACATAAATATGAGAAATTAAATGTTTCACAGGGCTGAAAATGATCCTTAAGAAACGCTGTTTCGCCTCCATCCTCCATCACTTATGTGTTGAGGATAAGATTTCGTTGCTCTATTCTTTGTTCAGGTGTATATCATCTACTAACAGAGACGAAAGTGATCCTACAAATGACTTTGACACACACAATTAAGAGGGAGGTTGTCATTGACACAGTAGAGTCAATAAACAAATGGATTTTTAAACGGAAAATACGAATGTTAATGATAATTTTTAAATCAATAATGTAATTGAAAAAAATTGTCTTAAAGTCGATTGACTCTGAAGATAGTTTAGGATTTGACGTGATAATAATGAATGAGATGAATTTCTTAAGCCTTAAACATTGATAAAAATTCATACAATTTGAAAATTTGTGTTTATTATTATTTGAATAAAGTAATTGCACTCATTATCTCGAATAGAGCACTTTTGAGAGTTGAAACAAAAACATCTAAAGCCATCTGCCATATACCCGTGCTATACTAGTTAAGTATGATGTTCAAAAAGGTGGTTCTGGAAAAATGGGCCGACAATAGTAACAAGATTTTTATAAGTTACAAAATAAAATTTTATACTAAAGATTTTGAACTACCGAGTATTTTTTTAAAGTTTCTTATTTAGTACGCTTTTGGAAATTACAAAAATAAAAAACAAAATATGCGGCATCTACCCCCACCCCCTTTACCGAACTATCAGTGTTACAGGTTCCTGCGATAAAATATAAGCTTTGAAATAATCAATTCCTATGGGAAGTGTTAAAATAAGTTTTTCGTTAAGAAACATTCATCTCAACTTAAACTATTCCTTTTAAACCCACTTCAACCCTCTCGAATTTGGAGGGGGTTGTACGTTTCCAGAGTCAATGAACTCGATTCTTGAATCATCCACAAAAATAAACATTTTGAATTAGGACCAAAGGCTAATTATACGGTCTATAACGAAGCACACAAATTTATTGCATCGCATTCCTTGACAACAAAAGAAAAATATAAGATACTAGCTGAGTAAACGCACCTTTGTTCGCGTAAATTCTGTAACATGTCTCCAATTTTAATTTTTTCTTATATCCGCATAGGTTTTCACTGAGAATGTTATACATTAAATTTGGAGTTTATATTTGTATCGGAGTATACCCTCAATCCCTTATTTTCACTGATGTAATCCAAATTTTTTCGAAAACACCGATGTCCTATTTCACTCCTTTAAGGTGATGTTTTGTAAAATTCTTTCTTTGCGGATATTTGTGACAGTGTGACGCTCTTCCTCTAGAGACTTGTGGTCTGAAGGGCGCGTCATGCCATTAATCATCTCAGAACACACAACAACCTCGGACTCGGCCTAATATCCCTCTCTTTACGTTTCGCTCTTTCCACCCCCAGCTCTAAAAATACAAATCTCCAATGTGATATAATTTTCAACATAACGGCATTGGTTGTTGGATCATCTCGTCGACTCTAGGACTATGTCCGATGCATTTTTTTTTTATATTTCAATATTAGCTTTCTATTCTTCTTATCCATAAACCAACTTCCACCCCCACCCCCACCCCACCCCCAAAATTATGGACCCGTCACTGGTATGTTATGTTTGACATTTTTTTCCAGCATCCCATTTTCAAGGTCTGCTAGAGTTTACACGGTCTGATAGAGGATTTTGACGTCTTCCAGAATGTCTCTACTAATTTCTGCGGCCTCGAGAACTACGTTCTCAACACTAATATTGGTCTCTTCCGATTATATTTACATTTCGCTCCTTCTCACCACCAACACAAAAGGTTTTCTTACCTTATTAGGGATAATCGTGTACTTAACTGGCAATGAGTGTGTCACTTCACTTCAGCGTCTCCAAAATGATTTATTCATCACAAATATCGGTATTTTTTCCATTATGTCTTTCATTCCTACCCTCGGGATCCTAGATGTACGTTATTCGCAATGTGGTGTGATTGTTAACATAGAAAGCAACTGGGACGTCCTTATCCATTCCGACGCTACAGAAAACTATAGTTTCGGAGCTAATTAAGGATTCCCATTATTCTTACATGTCATCCTCTTCTCACCCCTTCTATAGGGGTGCAAGGGATGTCTTATCCCCATTGGGCCGGTTGCCGTCTAGTCAGTCATCCGTGTATCAAGTTTGTAGTGCCTGAAGCAAAATCAACCAATGTTATGGTGGGATACATTCATAAAATATTCCAACCCACATTTCCCCGTTAGGAATGGGCTTTCGAAAAACGTTTCATACAAGATATCTACCCCCTAAAATGAACCAATTTTCCAAATTTCAACTTTGTTCCATTTGTAGTTTCTGAGATTTCATGTTTAGTCAGTAAGTGAATGGTATTTTGCTTCTATATATAAATATTAATCGTATTTTTTTGTATTTCAAGATAATGCTAGTATTCGAAGATAAATCTTAAATCACATGTTGACTAACCATGATATCCCAGCAAAAGCATTTACAGAAAATTAACTGAAATCCAGAAGAAAAGTGGAAGTCAACGTCGCCTTGTGACGCTTGTCCTCAGCAGACGATGACGCACCCAGCTACGTCATCGTTGCTTGAAGATTCCTCACGTCCTCGCGAGGGCTTATTATCTTGTGCTATGACACCGTTACATCCCAAAGTGCACTTCAGGTAGCTAGACAACAGTGTGAAAGAGCTTGAGGGTAATCCCGTACAAGACATCGGAATTTCTTGTTGTTTTTTGCTTATTGAAAAGGGTATAATACAAGTGTAACTTGTAATCCCTATGAGACGAGCTGTAAAATGTCGAACTATATTGTATTGCCCGAAGAAATTAATATCATGTTGTATTGTGAGTATTACATTTAATTTTGGCGTCAAGCACCGTTTTATAAACTTCCTTAAATTATAAAAAATTACCTCGGTTTTCGTCGATATCAAACTTGATCATATGCGCCCTGTTTTTTCTAGCTATAAGTACTAATATTAAGCGAATTCACGGAAATGCTGATACACGGCAGTGACTGCAACACTACAAAACATCTTTAAGAGTTTAGTCATTTTGTCAAAGTTAAACATTGGTACTTTGAATTTTGAGTTGTTTATAATAATATTTGATCGATTTGACGAAAATGCTCATAGTGGACTATGACAATTAAACGTCTCTTCACGATATGGTCTTTTTGTGAAACTTAATCATGCACTTATACTTAGTTAGGGTGCTAATATTCTATCTTCTTCTTCTTCTAGGCACTACAACGCTCCTTTTTTGGAATGTTTTGGCCTGCTCCACCACCGCCTTCCATCTTTTCCTATCTTGTACCGTTTTCGTCCAGATCTTGACGTTCATTTCCCTGATGTCCATTAGTATGTCATCCTTCCATCTATTTCTCGGTCTTCCTTTCTTTCTAGTTGTCAGTGGGTTCCAGTTGTAAATCTTCTACACTGCCATATTATCATCCATTTGGCATACATGTCCAAACCAGCCCAATCTTAATGTTTTGATATGGTTTATGATGTTTTGATGTTTAGTATTTTTATCAATTTCTGTATTGTTCCTTATTCTCCATAAACCATCTTCTATTTTGATAGGACCATATATTATTTTCATTATTCTTCCTTCAAATATCATGAGCTTTTGAATTTCTTTAGTTTTTAGTGTCCAGGTCTCAGCTGCGTAGGTTACTACCGGTCTTATTATAGTGTGGTATATTTTGAGTTTGGCACTTTTAGACAATTTACTTCTGAATAAGTCTTTATGCGCAAAATACGCTCAATTTCCAGACGCAATTCTCTCTTTTATTTCCTCCTCAATTAAATTGGTTTCGTGCACAACAGATCCAAGATATCTGTATTCAGCAACTTCTTTATAGGCGACTCCATCTACTACTAACTCAGAAAGGTTTGTTTTTCTTAACTTGTATGTCACGTATTTGGTTTTTTGTGCATTTATCGTTAAACCAAATTTCGCAGATCTTGATTTAATTCATGGAATAATATTTCCATTGCAGTTTTAGTTCTTGTTGTCAGCAGGATGTCATCTGCATAGGCGATACACTGTTTTAACCTGTTAGTGATGTTGCCTTTAAAGCCCAATTTGGACATAATTATATCCATGACAAAGCAGAATAGTGTAGCTGATAGAGGATCGCCTTGTTTTACTCTGAACTCGGTTTAAAAACCTTCACTAATTGTGTTGTTGATTTTCACTCTGGCTTTCGTGTACATCAATGTAAGACTTACTAGCTTCCTTCATTTTACCGGTATTCTAAACCTTCAATTATTTTGTCCCGAAAAGTGGTGTCAAATGCTCTGGTGAAATCTATGAACGTATGGTGACGCTCTATTCCGTGCTCATAACATTTTTCAAATATCTGTCTTATCAGGAAGATGTTGTCAATTGTGGATCTATTTTGAAGGATAGTCACTAAACTTGTTTTCTACAATTGCAGTTAACTTAGTATTTAATACTATGGCAAATATTTTATAAGCTATGTTTAGCAATGCTATCGGCCGATAATTCGTACACTCATATTTGTCTCCTTTCTTAGGAACCGGAACTATTATTGCCTCGTTCCACTGAGTGGGACGTTCGTGACTCCTCCAGATTCTTAATATTAACTGAAGTATTCCTTTCTTGAGGTTCATTCCACCAAATCTAAATAATTCAGGAGTCAAATTATCCGATCCTGCTGCTTTCATTGGCTTAAGATGATTTATTACGTAGCAGACGACATTAAAAGAAGGTTCTTCCATCTGGTCTCCAACATTTATCTGCTCATCGATTTCGATGTATTCTTTGATTATATCAGGTGGGTTAAATACCTCTCTAAAGAATTCCTTCCAACGTTGTAGAATTTGTGCTTCTTGAGTTAGGATTCTGCCATCGGTATCAGCGGAGAACCCTGGTATATTTTGTGTCCTCCTGAAGTACCCAATCTTACCAAAGAACTTACTACTCATTCTTCTAATATTTCTCCTCAATGTTTCGAATTTTGACGTTGATCCAATCCTTCATTTTGCTACAAATTCCTAGCTGTAGCGCTCTTTGCCTCTTCTCGCCTTTCTTTTCTACTGCAGCTTTACATTTACTATTCATCCCTTTGGAATTTCCCTCTTTTACCAATTGTAGCCTCTGCCGCTCTAAATATTCTGTCCTTAAGGTCGTTCCAGTCCTCATTTATTTTCTTTCTCGTTTCACGTTTCTTATGACTTTCTAATAACAAAGCTCTGTATTGTTTTTGCACCGCAGCAAACTCGCATGTTTTTATTTGTATTTAACTACATACCCTTACAAAGCTCATAGTCAAATGTGTAGAAAATTTGGTTACAATTGCTCGTGATGATCAAGAAATAGTATAATAAATACAAAACATGCATAAAAAGTTTTACACCCATTTCACTCTCTTATGGGTTGAGATTCGTAAAATCCTTTCTTTGCAGACGTGTACACTTTTAAAAACAATCTACCGGACAAAATTCATATTGTGGGGTTTGTAGTTTCTGAGATTTCATATTTAGTTCCCGAGTGAGTGAAATTTCGCTTTTATATAGAGAGATAGACATTTATTCGTATTTTTTCTACTACAAGATATTGTTCGTTACCTTTCACCACATATTGACTAATCATGAAATCGCAGAGAAAGCATTTCCAGAAAAGTAACTGAAATCCAGAAGAAAAGTGGAAGTCAACGTCGCCTTGTGACGCTTGTCCTCAGCATACGATGACGCGTCTAGCTACGTCATCGTTGCTTTGAAGACGCCTCGCGTCCTCGCGAGGGCTTATTATACTGTGCAATGACACCGTCCCCTCCCAGAGCGCACTTCAGGTAGCTAGACAACAGTGCGAGATGGCTTCTGGGGGAATCTCCGTTTACTCATTCCGCGTACAAGACATCGGACTTCCTTGTGGTATTTTACTTATTGTGAAGGATATTTTAAGACTGTAACTTGTAATCGTTATGCGTCAAGTTTGTAAAATTGCAGACTATATTTTACTGCCCGAAGAAATTAATTTCATGATGTATTGCGAGTATTACAACTAATTTTTGGAGTCGAACATCGTTTTGTAAATTGCATTAAAACATTAAATAATTGCCTTGATTTTCGTCGAAATCAAACTTGATCATGAGCGCTGTGTTTGATATAGGTACTAATATTTGATTGAGTTGATGAAAATGCTGATACGGACCAGTGACTACTACACAATAAACATCTCTAATAGTTTAGTCATTTTGTCAAAGTTAAACATTGGTACTTTGTATTTTTAGCTGTTTATAATAATAATAGATCGATTTGAGGTAAATACACTTTGTGGCATATGACAATAAAACGTTTATTCACGACATGATCTCTTTGTCAAACATGATCATGCACTAATAGTTGCTAGGGTACTAATATACGATCTAGTTGAATTTGACGCTGATAGAGGGCAGTGAATGCAACACAATAAAATATATCAATTGGTTTAGTCATTTGATCAATGTTCGTCTCTGCGCCTCTATTTCTTGCTATGAGTACTAATATTTCATCAAATTGACGGAACTGCTGATAGGGGCCAGTGACTACAACACTACAAAACATCTCAAATGGTTTAGTAAATTTGTCAAAGTTCAGAAAAAAACCTGTCGGTTCAGCCATACTATTAAACTAGGTAATGGACGCACCCTCTTACCTGCATAAACATAAAATACTTTGAAAAATCATTGGTCCTCTCGACAAGGAAACTACGATTTAGTGACCAAAGTTTTAATATCCACNGTTTTAATATCCAAATGGTATTCAAATGTGGTTACAATTTGAGAATGAAACAAATACTCACATTTGAACCCCAAACTCTTTTCCTCCTCATTGCGAGATTCGTCCTCATCTACCGGCTTTTGCGGACCGTGAAATCTGAGCACAGGTGAACTAGCTGTGTATCTTTATTTCTTGGGAACTTCTCAAATGCTTGATGACATTCGCGTAATACAGATATTTGTTGACAAAACAATTTCAACGGCGAAAATTAGTTTCAGTTTTTATAAAAAATTGTCTTAAAAATGAAAAAGTATTGATTATAAAATAAAGAAAGTGGGGTTAACGGGCATCGGGAGGCATAACTTCTTTCTGATTTGTTTTTAAGAATATTCCTTTTATAGGTGTTGTTTTCACATTCAACTTTAGCGTAACACCAATGTTCAAGCTATTTTGCATTAAAATAGTGAAGATTATTTTTCGAAATCCTGAATTGTGCCTTCCGAATGAATGCTTTTTAATCAATTTAATCCCATTCGATTCCTCTTCCTTAATACTTCTTTACTAAATTTACTGCACTCTAAAATTTCATATATATTCGATGTAATTCACGTTAATAAAAAGAGGGGTTAACATGCATCGTGGGGGAGCATAATTTCTTTCTGATTTTTTAAAAGAATATTCCTTTTGCAGAAGATATTTCAGACTATTTTGCGTGACTTTAATTTCGAAGTTATTCCGTTATAAAATATTGGACATCATTTTGGGAGATCCTGGATAGTTAATTAATGCCCTTCCCAATTAATGCTTTTTAATCAATTTAATCTCATACGATTCCTGTTCCGTAATTTTTTTACTAAATTTACTGCACTCTAAAATTCCATATATATTTGATGATATTCACGTTGTGTCCTTCCTAAACCTTCCGTCCTTTGCCAACTAACATCCCAAGGGAGATGTGCTACCTACTTCTTTGCCTTTTTTCGACGCGAGTACCTAGACTACTAGACCCTTCTTTGACATCATCTATCGTCTTGACCTTTTCGCTTTCGTCAAATGTTCAATTGCTTATTGCCTTGTGAAAGTAATATTCCCTTACATCCGCTCTTTCTGAAGTCTTTCTGTTAGAATGAATTTTGGTTTCTATAGTTTTTTTTCTAATTTTGCATGTTCAAACTTGTCTGTCCCTCGGCATGTAGTTTCGGCGCTGCTTCTATGAATGTTTGCAAATAATGGGTTTTATGGTTTTTTTGTATTCTTATATTTCTAAATAGCCTGTGAGGTTTTGTCGACATTACTTTCCCATTCTTGGTCCAGACCACCCTCTGCGTTCCCTTCTGCTAGCTACGATTTCTAAATAGTTATTATTTGTTTAATTTTGAGAACGTGTTTTTTAAAATTATTTTTTAATTCAATCCACCTTCTCAATATGGAACTTCAGACTGCAGTAAATTTAGTAAAATAGTGTGAAGGGAGATGAATTGAATGAGATTAAATTGATTAAAAAGCATTAATGGGGAAGGACAAAATCCAGGATCTCTCAAAATGATGTTCAATATTTTATAACGGAATAACTTGAAAATTGGTGTCACGCTAAAGTAGAATCTGAAATTAACGCCTGTAAAAGAAATATTCTTAGAAACAAATCAGAAAGAAGTTATGCCTCCCGATGCCCGTTAACCCCACTTTCTAGTATCGTGAATATCATCGAATAGATATGGAACATTAGACTGCAGTAAATTTAGTAAAAAAGTATGAAGGAAGAGGAATCGAATGAAATTAAATTGATTAAATAGCATTAATTGGGAAGGACACAATCTAGGATCTCCCAAAAATCGAATAAGATCAAATTCATTAAAAAGCATTAATTGGGAACCTTACGGTGAAGTTTTAAAAATCCTTTCTCAGCGGACATCTCCGCACACACAACCTCGGACTCGACCCTAATATCGGTCTCCTTACGTTTCGCTCTTTCCACCAATAAGAAGACAAAGCTCCAGAGTGTTAAAATCTGAACATTGGTTGTTGAAATATCTCGTCGACCCTAAATTTATGTATCCGATGCATTTTTTGAAATTTCAGTATTAGATTTCAATTATTTTTATCCATAAACCCATTCCACTCCTACACTCCATGTTTACACTCTAAAAGTAACCTATTTCCAAATTTCAATTTTGGAGGCTTTGTAGTTTCTGATATTTCGCTTTATATATAGAGATAGGCATTTATTCGTATTTTTTTTCTATTTCAAGATATTGCTCGTATTCTTTNAAAGCATTTCCAGAAAAGTAACTGAAATCCAGAAGAAAAGTGGAAGTCAACGTCGCCTTGTGACGCTTGTCCTCAGCATACGATGACGCGTCTAGCTACGTCATCGTTGCTTTGAAGACGCCTCGCGTCCTCGCGAGGGCTTATTATACTGTGCAATGACACCGTCCCCTCCCAGAGCGCACTTCAGGTAGCTAGACAACAGTGCGAGATGGCTTCTGGGGGAATCTCCGTTTACTCATTCCGCGTACAAGACATCGGACTTCCTTGTGGTATTTTACTTATTGTGAAGGATATTTTAAGACTGTAACTTGTAATCGTTATGCGTCAAGTTTGTAAAATTGCAGACTATATTTTACTGCCCGAAGAAATTAATTTCATGATGTATTGCGAGTATTACAACTAATTTTTGGAGTCGAACATCGTTTTGTAATTTGCATTAAAACATTAAATAATTGCCTTGGTTTTCGTCGAAATCAAACTTGATCATGAGCGCTGTGTTTGATATAGGTACTAATATTTGATTGAGTTGATGAAAATGCTGATACGNGAAGGAAGAGGAATCGAATGAAATTAAATTGATTAAATAGCATTAATTGGGAAGGACACAATCTAGGATCTCCCAAAAATCGAATAAGATTAAATTCATTAAAAAGCATTAATTGGGAACCTTACGGTGAAGTTTTAAAAATCCTTTCTCAGCGGACATCTCCGCACACACAACCTCGGACTCGACCCTAATATCGGTCTCCTTACGTTTCGCTCTTTCCACCAATAAGAAGACAAAGCTCCAAAGTGTTAAAATCTGAACATTGGTTGTTGAAATATCTCGTCGACCCTAAATTTATGTATCCGATGCATTTTTTGAAATTTCAGTAATAGATTTCAATTATTTTTATCCATAAACCCATTTCACTCCTACACTCCATGTTTACACTCTAAAAGTAACCTATTTCCAAATTTCAATTTTGGAGGCTTTGTAGTTTCTGATATTTCGCTTTATATATAGAGATAGGCATTTATTCGTATTTTTTTTCTATTTCAAGATATTGCTCGTATTCTTTGTATTTGAGTAAGTTGACTGACCATGAAATTCCAGCAAAAGCGTTTCCAGAAAAGTAACTGAAATCTAGAAGAAAAGTGGAAGTCAACGTCGCCTTGTGACGCTTGTCCTCAGCAACGATGACGCGTCTAGCTACGTCATCGTTGCTTTGAAGACGCCTCGCGTCCTCGCGAGGGCTTATTATGGAGTGCAATGACACCGTCCCCTCCCAGAGCGCACTTCAGGTAGCTAGACAACAGTGCGAGATGGCTTCTGGGGGAATCTCCGTTTACTCATTCCGCGTACAAGACATCGGACTTCCTTGTGGTATTTTACTTATTGTGAAGGATATTTTAAGACTGTAACTTGTAATCGTTATGCGTCAAGTTTGTAAAATTGCAGACTATATTTTACTGCCCGAAGAAATTAATTTCATGATGTATTGCGAGTATTACAACTAATTTTTGGAGTCGAACATCGTTTTGTAATTTGCATTAAAACATTAAATAATTGCCTTGGTTTTCGTCGAAATCAAACTTGATCATGAGCGCTGTGTTTGATATAGGTACTAATATTTGATTGAGTTGATGAAAATGCTGATACGGACCAGTGACTACTACACAATAAACATCTCTAATAGTTTAGTCATTTTGTCAAAGTTAAACATTGGTACTTTGTATTTTTAGCTGTTTATAATAATAATAGATCGATTTGACGTAAATACACTTTGTGGCATATGACAATAAAACGTTTATTCACGACATGATCTCTTTGTCATACATGATCATGCACTAATAGTTAGTTAGTGTACTAATATACGATCTAGTTGAATTTGATGCTGATAGAGAGCAGTGAATGCAACACATAAAATTATTTTAATTGGTTTAGTCATTTGATCAATGTTCGTCATATGCGGCCTCTATTTCTTGCTATGAGTACTAATATTTCATCAAATTGACGGAACTGCTGATAGAGGCCAGTGACTAGAACACTACAAAACATCTCAAATGGTTTAGTCATTTTGTCAAAATTAAATCATTGCGTTAAGACAATTCATTCCAGTCGATTCATTGCGTTCAGTGCCACTGTACTTAACTAAGTGAGCGTGACGACGACAAAGACTCGTGTGGCGCTTACGAATGTTCATTATCAAAATCGCCAAGGACAGATTATTATTCCAATGATTGGTTACTTCAAACGTACCATTTTTAAATTGACTACTGGCTAGAATAATTTATCTAATATAATCTTCTTTTTCCTTGAATGGAAAATAAAGCAAATATTGCGTCGTGTGATATTGTGATTTTTGGGTGATACTTGGGAATGGGAATGTGAAGAGGAAATATATGCATGGGCAGTGTTGGTGTGAAATAATGAAGTGTAATTTTTATGTAAGAAATTATTAAATCAATTTTACCAGAGTTGCGTTTTCTTTATGAAGGCGTTGGGCGTATTTTACGATAATAAAAAGGGCCGAAACCCAAAGTTTTACTTTCTAACTCTTTAGTGAAGGAGATATCAAGATTACAAGTGGAAGCGAATGAGTGGGATGATAAGAGAATTAGTATTACCCAATACTCCATTTACAATTGTTACAATATATATAATTTAATTGCACACAGTTACCATCCGACAGGTATTTCCTTAAACAGCGTAAATTCAAAATTTCTTTACGTAAGAGGAATTTATAGTCAATTAAAACAAGCGCTCAAAAAGCAGCAATAGGCACGCGCACGGAGAGATGCTGTTGGTTCAGAGTTCCATATTTTCAAATTCTTGTAAAATCTAAACCATTGATCCAAATTTAACGATAAAAGGATTTCAAAACTTTCATCTTAAATATCGTTTTTCCATAAAATAGGTTATCCTTAGTCGATAGACATGGGCTTCCGCGAAATATTTTATAGAACTTATAGATACGAACAATATTGACAATCACAATTGTCATCTATCTCTGTCTCGGAAGGGTAAGGGAATATGGCAATTCTATATACATATACCTTCAGCTACATTTTTTGTCTTTTTTATACATTTAAAAAGTAAACATTTGCCTATTTTCATCCAAGACATCTAAACTTACTCCTTGCTAAATTTCATCACGATCAGTTCGGTTGTTTAGTCGTGACTAAGTAACATACAGACAGACACGCTTTACAATTACGTATTTATATATTAGTGTGGACAGGGATCAACGGACATACCATTCTTCACATTCGTTCTTCAGAAAATTCCTTTCACAGGGACAATTACAGACTCATCTTGAGCCTGAGACCAATTTTCAAGTTATTTCTTGACGCCATAGTGAACACCCTTAGTTTAGTTCTATATTGTGTCTTTCCCAATTATTATTTTTCATTCAAGTTGACCGCATTCGTTTTGTATAATTCTTTCTTGCTAAATGTACTCCACTGAAAAATTCCGAATATACCAGAAGACATTCACGTTTATAGAACGTGGGGATAACATGCTTCAGAAGGCATAAAATTTCCAGATTTGTACTTAAGAATATTCCTCTTCCAGGGGTTAATTGCACACTCTATGTTAGTCTGACACCAATTTTCAAGCTTTCTGTGACAAAATTGTGGACACTCTGTTTAAAATCCTAAAATGTGTTCGTCTTAATTATTGTTTTTCATTCAAATTGATCTTATTCCACTTCATTCGCTTATTTATTTTTTGAGTAATTTCTTCTTCTTCTTCTTCGTCTCTCCCTTTTGCCTTTCAGCGTCGGGTTAGCCATTTCAGATATCCCTTCTTATCTGCAGCCTTGCGCTGAACCTCTTGCACCGTTGCTCCTCTCTTTCTACATATCTCTTCAATGCTCTGATCCCACGTTCCTCGAGGTCTACCCACTGCTCTTTTCCCCTCTGGCCTTGCATTCCATATTGCCTTGGTTTTTCTGTGGCTTTCCATTCTTGTCACGTGACCAAACAATTTTTAACTATTTTCTTCCATCGTGTGTACTAATGGAGTCTGCTTAAGCTCTTCTCTTATTTGTGTGTTTCTTATACAGTCTCACTTTTTTGCCCGCTATTTTCCGAAGAAATTTCATTTCTGCTGCAGTTAGTCTGCTTTCCATTTTCTTATTTATAGGTAAGCTTTCTGTAGCATAAGTTAATGATTTCTTAAAGACCGCGTTAAATATTTGTAGTTTTGGTTTGATTCCTATTCCCATGTTTAGTACGTTATTGTATACTTGGTAGTAAATTTTATTGGCCTTTTCAATTCTATTATTTATTTCGGCATCTTGCCTGCCATCCTCCTAGATCACTGTACCTAGAAATTCATATGTCGCTACTTGTTCTAATATCCTTCCCTCCCAAGAAAAATTGATTTCTTTTCTGTCCCTACCAATGTGCATAACTTTACTTTTGTTGGTGTTAATCTTCATTCTTCTATCCTGTAATGCACTTCCCCATTCCTGTATTGCTACCTTCATCTCCTCTTCATTACCAGCAATTAAAACTATATCATCTGCATATACCAAGGACTGTATCCAAACAGGTTGCATCCTCCAATTTCCTACTTTATATTTCTTAATAATAAATCGTAATTCATAAATTATAGATTAATACACATTATTACCTAGTCTTTTAATAGCTTCGGTAGAACGGTGTATCCAATGTAACCTATCGCATCGTTCGTAACAGTGTCTTACGTAAGTGCAGCGTACATCTTAATATCATTAAAAATTAATACGCTACCCATGAAATTTCCAGATTTGTACTTAAGAATATTCCTTTTCCAGGGGTTAATTCCAGTTTAAACTTTACCCTGACACCAAGTTCAAAGTTCCTACGTCACAAAATATTCAACACTCTTGTTGGAAATCTTAGATTGTGCCCTTCCCAATTTTAGTTTTCCATTCAAATTGATCTCCATTTATTCCTCTTGTTTTATTCTTTTTGCTAAATTTACGGCTTTCCAAAATTTTTAATTAATCCGATGATATTCACATTTATAAAAAGCAGGGTCAACACGCGTCGGGGGGCATAATATTTTTCAGATATCGTTTTAGAGAATTCCTTCCTCAGGAGTGATTTGCACACTCTATGTTAGTCTGAAACCAATTTTCAAGATTTCTGTGATAAAATAGTTGATACACTGTTTTAAAATCCTAAATTGTGTTCGTCTTAATTATTGTTTTCCATTCAAATTTATCTTATTCCACTTCATTCGCAAAATTATTTTTTGAGTAATTTACTGCGCAATAATATTCTTAATATATCCGAAGATATTCACGTTTATAGAAAGTGGGGTTTAAATGCATTGGGGGTATAATTTCTTTCAGATTAGTTTTTAAGAAAATTTCTTCCGCATGGGTAAATTTCAGACTCTACTTTAGCCTGACACCTATTTTCAAGTAATTTCTTGACAAAATAATGAACTTGTCACTGATATCTATCAGATTAAGTAAGTTGTTTATAGCATCCTCTATCCTTGAGATAAAATGGGTGTACACGGTCTGATTTTAGACTGCAGCGTCTAGGAAATGTCATTAATTATCTCATAGGACCCCCAAAAATAATATCTCAATACTAATATGAGCCATTTTACATTATTTTTTCATTTCTTCCCTTAACCAAACGGAGTACATTCCCTGATAGGGGGTGATCGTGGACTTACGCGCTATTAAGAGTGTGACTTTTCTCTTTTGCGACCGAAAAACGGATATATTCAACACCTATATCGTACGTTTTTTAATAATTTTAAACCTGCCATTTCTCACCACTACATCGAGGATGCCAGGGGTTTAATTTATCTAATTTGGACTGCGAAACAAGTTTTAAAAAATTGGGGTCGTTTTTATCCATCTCAACGGCACACATAACTATGGTTTTAAATCAGTTAAGTCTTTTTTTTCAATAATTCTTCACGTTACCCACTTCCCAGCCATTCCTAAGGAGTAGCAGGATCTATTGCCCTTACAGTGCTCATAGTCAAATGTATAGTAAGTTTGGTTAACATTGATCGTGAAGATCTAGAAATATAGTGTAATACATACAAAGCATGCATAAAACGATTAAACCCCATTTCACCGTCTAAGGGGTTGAGATTCGTAAATTCTTTCTTTGCAGACGTGTACACTTTTAAAAACAATCTACCGGACAAAATTCATATTGTGGGGTTTGTAGTTTCTGAGATTTCATATTTAGTTCCCGAGTGAGTGAAATTTCGCTTTTATATAGAGAGATAGACATTTATTCGTATTTTTTCTACTACAAGATATTGTTCGTTACCTTTAACCACATAATGACTAACCATGAAATCGCAGAAAAAGCATTTCCAGAAAAGTAACTGAAATCTAGAAGAAAAGTGGAAGTCAACGTCGCCTTGTGACGCTTGTCCTCAGCATACGATGACGCGTCTAGCTACGTCATCGTTGCTTTGAAGACGCCTCGCGTCCTCGCGAGGGCTTATTATACTGTGCAATGACACCGTCCCCTCCCAGAGCGCACTTCAGGTAGCTAGACAACAGTGCGAGATGGCTTCTGGGGGAATCTCCGTTTACTCATTCCGCGTACAAGACATCGGACTTCCTTGTGGTATTTTACTTATTGTGAAGGATATTTTAAGACTGTAACTTGTAATCGTTATGCGTCAAGTTTGTAAAATTGCAGACTATATTTTACTGCCCGAAGAAATTAATTTCATGATGTATTGCGAGTATTACAACTAATTTTTGGAGTCGAACATCGTTTTGTAAATTGCATTAAAACATTAAATAATTGCCTTGGTTTTCGTCGAAATCAAACTTGATCATGAGCGCTGTGGTAGCTATAGGTACTAATATTTGATTGAGTTGATGAAAATGCTGATAGAGACCAGGAACTACAATACAAAAAAATATCTGAAATTCTATACTCATTTTGTCAATGTTGGTCATTTGCGACCTCTAATGCTAGTTATGAGAACTAATATTTGATCGGGGTGACGAAAATTCTGATAGAGTTCAATGACTAAAACACAATAAAACATCTCTAACG